>CM069155.1:30525322-30594468 GCA_035221665.1 Okamejei kenojei
CATAGAGAGATATGTATTGGTTAAGTAGAGGAAGAACAGTTGGAACTAAACCATATAACAACCATTATAAACAATTACAGCACGGCGACGGGCCCTCTCGGACCTTCCAGTCCGTGCCGACCATTTGTTTTCACTAGCACATCTACCTGCACTCAGACCATACCCCTCCATTCCCTTCACGACCATATACCTATCACTTTACTTTTAAATGTTAAAATCGATCCTGCCTCCACCACCTCTGTTGGAAGCTCATTCACACAGCCCCCACCCTCTGAGTAAAGAAGTTTCCCCATCACTTTACCTAACTTCTGTCCCTTAATTCTCATGTCTGCCCTCTTGTTTGAATCTTCCCTACCTCAATGGGAAAAGCTTTATCCACGTCAACTCTGTCTATCCCTTTCATCATTTATAGACTCAATCAAGTCCCCCCTTAATCATTCTGCGCTCCAAGAATAAAGACCTAACTTGTTCAACCTTTTCTCTGTAACATAGTTGCTGGAACCCTGGCAACATTCTAGTAAATCTCCTCTTGTACTCTCTCATTTTGTTGACATCCTTCCTATAACTAGGCGACCAAAAATGTTCACCATACTCCAGAATGGTCTACCAATGCCTTGTACAATTTTAACATTAACTTCCCTACTCCTATATTCATGTATGATTTATAAAAGGCCAGCACACCAAAGGCTTTTCTATACCACCCTATCTACATGCGATTCACCTTCAGGGAACTATGCCACAGTTATTCGTAGGATCCCTCTGTTCCACAGCATACCTTCATTTCCCTACCATTTACCATGTAATTCCCTATCATTTCCCTGTAGAAGTGTGAAGTCTGAGGTATATAAGCTGAAAGGAGACGGGGGGAAGAAAGCAGAATGTAGAAAAAAGAAAACGTAGAATGGGCTGAAAATGCAAACGTAATTGCATTGTTATTTATTCTGGAATGATATATACATGCCTATTAGAGAAGAAAGTCTGTAACTAAACCATTTGTATTAATGTGAAATATGTCCACCATTTCTGGTCAAACCAAAATATTGGTTTTCTTATTTCATCCAGAGAAATATTCGAATAGTTTACATTCTGGTAAATACCTAGTGATCGCGTAATTGCCGAAGGGTAACAACAGCTCGATATCAATTCCACATTCTGAATCTCGACAATTCCTGTTCAGATGACGCACCTTGATTTGTAATCAAAGGACACAAAGTGTGGAGTAACTCGGTCGGTCAGGCAAACATCTCTGGAGAGCATGAAATATGGTGACGTTACGGGTCGAGACTCATCATCAGACTGATTGTATTGGGGGTGGGGGGGGGGGGGGGGGGGGGGTTGTAGAGAAAGCTGGAAGAAAAGCAGAGAGAGGGCAGGACAACGCTGTGGCAAGTAACTGGTGGACACAGGCAAGGGAAGTGTCTTTGATAGGCCGATAGTTGGAATAAAGGCCAGAGATTAAAACAAAAGGTGTGAGACAGAAGAATTGAAGAGTTACGAATTGTGAAGCCAGAGGAAGGAATGTAGGAAGATGTGGAGGAGGAGGGGAGATGGGTGTGCTGTGTAGCTGAGGCACAGGGATAGCGCGGTGTGAGGGAGAAAGTGGGAGTATTAATGAATTCACGAATTTTAGATAACCTCTAACCCCCCTCCCCTCACACGTTCTGCCCCTCCCACCGTTTCGCCCCCTCCCTTCCCTGTACCCCACCTGGACTCGCACCTATTTCTCTCCATCATCTGCCTATCCAAATCCACCCTAGTTTGTGTCCATCCGTCACATCCCACGCTCTGTCTACCTCCCCTCTCTCCCAGTCCCGCACCCTCAACTACAATCAGTCTGAATAAGGCTCCCGACCCGAAGCCAGGAAAAACGAAGAGCCATTAGTGAATAAGGCAGTAAACGAAAATGGAATTGCGAACCGCGCCGTTTATCTGAAAAAAAACCGAGACACTCTTTGTGTATGGAAGGGGAAATTAACGCAAACCAACAAAGAGCATTACGCAGATAATAACACTGTGGTTGCGCAGGGAAACTCTGGTTGCTCAGGAAAAGGGCTTCATGGACTGCACGTGGCTGATTTCTTGCTAGGAGCCCCGAAACTCGCTACCCGCTCCCCCAACCCCCGGCTCTAGATCCATGCTCCCAGTCCCCCACCCCCTGGTTCCATCTGCCCATCCTCCGTCCATTATATGGCTGCATCTTAATTTGCTCTTATTCTCTGCATGAATTTATCAGCTAAGCAAATGCACCACGTGTCCTGATTCTAGTGATAATGGTCATATTTCCACGATATGAAATCAACCGGGCTCCATTGTAAACACACATTGCCCGACTTATCACTCACCAGCATCGTAAAACATGAATGTGAATTCAGCACATTTTCAATTTTGTGAGAGATATCAAAAATACAGGAGAAATATGGACCCGGTGATAATAAAGGTTTTATTACTTTGCCAGAAAGATACATTGATGGTTTTAACTTCAGAATGAACCAAATTGTGAGAATCGTAAAACTTAACGTACAACCTTTCTCATTGAAGCTGTATTAGACAAAACTTTTAGTAATTGTCTAACGATGATACACATTTTTAAGGAAGCAAACAGAATACACAAACTGCTTGATTACATGCAGCCGGATCTGGCGATGTTTTCATGCAGCGGGCTTGCCAGAGCCTCGTGTTTAACCACACAGGAGTAAAGCTCGTATGAGTTCCAGACTGGGGCTGACAGAGTCAGGTAACTGCTCGCACTGAACGTGTTGTCCGCCTCCTGCTGGACCCGGCTGGTCTCAACGCCATCACTTCTCGCACTGCCGTCCACAGTCCACTTAATGTCCACAACGCCCGGATTAAACCCGCTCACTAAACACACCAGGGTGGCGCTGTTTTTCCCCGAGATTTCGGCCTCCGAAGGTGCGAGGACTGACACCGCGGGGGATCGCGGACCTGAAAATAGAAACACGTGCAGGAAGGTGATGAACATCAACGTCTGAATCAAATTGCCCCTTTCTTCTGTTATTCTACAAATGGAAAAATTTTCAAACAGTTGTCGATGTTTGTCCACCAGAATTTCATTAAGGATGGGTGACGTTTCCGGTCGGGATCCTTTTTTAAAGCCGGTCCCAACCCGAAACGTCACCCATCCTTTTTCTCGAGAGATGCTGCCTGACCCGCTGAAGTTACTCCAGCACTCCGTGCCCATCTTTGGCGGGGTAAAAACCCGGCATCTACAGGTCCTTTCTACACAGAATTTCATCAATGCAATTTGCACTTTTACAGCCTGGAACTCTGGAAATAATACCGGACCACAGTTTGGAAAATAGCCTCTTTGTAATATGTATGAATTATAGATGTTTTATATAAGAAAATAATTCAAACTAATCCAATTTTTATATTTGAAACTATCGACTCCCTTCAAATACACTTTTATGTCTGTTTAGAATGCAATTGTGAACATTTCGGTGTTTAGGCCAGAAAAGATGGCTCTGAATAGATGGAAAACGTAAAAGAAAGAATCAAATTGGAAACTGCCACGGTGTAATGTATTGGATGGTTTCAAGACTGACACTCAATCTGACATCCGGCGATATGTGCATTTACATGGAACAGATCCAAAATTGAAATATATTTTCAACTGTTCTGTCTGCAACTAAGCTGCAATATTTAGTATCCATTTCACCATCAGTTGCGTTTGCTTCTTTCTGAATGAATTTCTACACTAATATTGATGGGTGGAAAAATAAAGGTTGATTTTCGTGCTTTCTGGACAAATCACTGCCTCATTTTCTCAACTCCGCTGACCATTTCAGCCACGCTCTCGTAGAGTTTAATATACAGAGTAAATATTTCACCACGAAGATACAGATACTTTTATGCACCATTTTTGTTCAGATCTACATTCTGTCTTTCCGAAACAGCTCCAGGGTCAGAGAGTCACGAAAACCAAATGCATGAATTTCTAACGAAACAACAAACTCACATTTTCTAACGAAACAATAAACATATTCTTTATATGAATCAATTCTAAATTCACTGCAATTCTTAACATGAAGCCAAAAATGGCCAAGCTGATATTTATCTATCATCCAAAACCGACTGAAGTACGCCACCCCCCCCCCCCCCCCCCCCCTTCATTTTTTTGTTTGTTAGATATGTCTGCACCTAGGTTGGCTGTACTGTTTCCGACATCTTTAGAGTGACTGAACTTCAGAACTACTACTTTAGCTGCGAAGCGCATTATTCATGCATTGAATCATCCTACCACAACCCAGAAGCAGTGCTGAACTACCATGTACCTCTTTGGTGACTCTCGGACTATCCTCGATCGGACTTTGCCGGTTCTACCTTGCACTAAACGTTATTCCCTTACCATGTCCGCTGTAAATGGCTCGATTGAAACCATGTAGTCTTTCCGCTGACTGGATAGCACGCAACAAAAGCTCGTCGTTGTACCTCGGGACACGTGACAATAAACTAAACTGAATGGTTTATACGAATGATCGACACAACATGCTGAAGTAACTTGGTGGGTCAACCAGCATCTCTGGAGACAAGGGATGGGTGACGGTGACGACTCGAAACGTCATTCAACATGTTTTTCTCTGGAGATGCTGACCGACCCGCAGCATGTTGTGTCTATCTGTGAAAAGATGAAACCGGGCAATAGGGGAAGATAGACATTTATTATTTCCAGTTTTACGGCGTCCTTACTCTACTCCTGTCTCAACTTGTCTGCTGCCGAATCTATCATCAGGCCTTTGCCAGCCCTAGCCTTGTATTCCTCTGACTGCCTTCAAAGATAAATTCTCGCAGTTGTGGTTGTCTCTTAATAAATGGCTTCTGGAACTCCTTCCAAACTTCAACAACTTTTATTATCTTGTGAACTATGTGTGTAGAGATTTTAAAATTGCACTGCACCAATCACTAGTTTAGTTTAGTTCAATTTAGTTTAATTTACAGATGCAGCGTGGAATCGGGCCCTTCAGCCCACCGTTTGCATGGCGGCCATCGATCACCCGTTCACACCAGTTCTATGTTCTCCCAGTTTCTCTTCAACATTCTACACAATGGGGACAAATGAGATCAAACCCGTTAACTTGCAAACCTGCACGTCTTTGGAACGTGTGGGGACACCGGAGCACCCGGGGAAACCGCTGCGAGGTCGCAGGGAGAGTTGACCAACTCTGTAGAGGCAGCGCCCGTAGATAAGACCGGGTCTCTGTCTCTGTCTCTGTAAAGCAGCAACTCTAACACTGCGCCTCTCAGTCCCCTGTTTTGTCTGAATTTGTTTTTTCACTTGAACTAAATATTTGACCAAGTTCGGAGATATTTGCCTTTCCTTCCTGAAAAGTGAAAAGATTGAGCGATAAATTGACGAGCGCTTTGTAAACTGGATGAATCAAAAAGATGTGCGTGGATGCAAGGGAGATGGAAAGATAAAAAGAAGAAGTAAAAGCTGGTAATTGACATAGGACTGGTTGCATATTGTTAATACTTACTGCCCAGATTTAGTTTTGGTTCCCGTCCCGAAGATATATCTACTATCGGTCCACATATAGCAGTAATAATCAGCGGCGTCTGTCGATTGAACGTTGGTGATGGTTAAATGCATTCTTGTCGATTCAACGGCACTGGTAAATCGATCAGGTATTCCGGTAGCTCTGGTCGTTCCATACCACACCAAGACTGGAGCGCTGTCGGGTTTCTGCCAGTACCAGCTCGGATAGGAAAAAGTCCCTTCTGATAGGGTGCAGGTGATCTTGACGGTTTGCCCCGTATATGTTGAGATAGACGCGTCCTGAGTAACTGTCACCACCGCGCTTGTGGCTGTCGGAAATACCAAATGAATGCTCAGAGCTCTTCGAAACATTTATGCAATGTAAGCATATACAACATAAATAAGAATTGCGTGTTTTACTCACTGCGAAGAAATAACACCAGTACGGTCAGTCCTCGAACCCATTCAGCCATGGCGTAGGACAGTGCGGGGTCCCAAGCGAAAGGTTTCTGACAGAAATGTGATTCTAGGCTCTTTGGAGTCCGCACCTTATGAACTCAAAAACATCGCAACGTCACTGTGCTTTAATTATTCATGCAAATTGCTGATCACGTGACGTAGAATTACGGAATTAGAGGTTCATGGTAGACTGATGTTTGCAGAGCTCGCTCACTGCAAAGGGCTGAGAGAAACAAACGTATAGGAGAGGGTAGACACAAAATGCCGGAGTAACTGAGCGGGACAGGCAGCATCCCTGGATGGAAGTAATGGGTGACGTTTCGGGTCGAGACCCTTCTTCAGAGGAAGGCAGAGGAATAGAGATACAGCAGAGATGCACAAGGCCGGGGTTGTCGTAGACTACAACAGTTGAGGAATAGAAGGGCTTCAGTAGCCCAAATACAGGGGAACAATAAATAGACAATAGACAGGCAGATAAGTGCGTGGATAATTGTATGGAAAATTCACAATTTAAAATGAGTTTTTCAAAACAAACACATGGCTCTGAGCCATATTCACTGTCTTATTACTTTTTACCAAATATTTTAGGTTCTACTTGAATGATAGTTAAGTATTTTAATAGTAAACCAACCCGTGTATTTATAAACATGCATTAAAGGATGGCCTAACATTCCATAGCACGATTTCATCAACAGCGTGTTTCTGAAACAATATGTATTTTGCCGAATTAAAAGGCACAGTCGCTAACCATTCAACCAGGACAGTGGAGGAGAATGAGTCGCCGTGCTGAAGGACAAAAACACGTTTTGTAATATCAATGTAATGGGGGGAGACTGATAATTGAATAACCACATGTTCGTTTTCTACCAATACATATGGCAAAATCGCTCGTTATTCCAGTTATTCTTTGTGGTCTAATCACTGAAACGGAAAGTCTAATCAAAATACCGAGATAAAATATTATGCAAAAGTGTTCCTGCAAACGGTTTGGCATATTTTCCATTCGCAGTTACCAAGTAAAATCTCACAAATGTCGCTGCAAAGTATTTGAAGCGTTTTGGGTCACCAGTAGTCTGAAGAGTGCGTGATGGTGGATAATATAGTCATAGCGCTTCAGGTCAGGTCGGGGGGAGGGGATCCCCCTCGCCACGGGCACCATGTAATCCCGTGCTACCTGCTCCATGGCCGGATTGTAGGCGACTAAACCGGTCCCCACTTGGTTTTCTAGGTGAGGAGAGGGCTGTGGACCCCCAGTTGGATGAAAAAACAAGACCTGTCAAGGGGTGGGTGAGTTTCTAACGAGCCATCCACACTTCAGTAGGTTACGATCACTGTCGCACATAACATTGTATGGAATGATGATAAAGCACACACTAATCCCATACTTTGAGCGGCGGAGGTCGGCAGCAACTGGAGACAGAGATGTGTGGTGCGTCCGTCATCGTTCCGGTGAAAACCAGCACCACTGCTTCGCTAATATTTTAAACGATGATGAATGAATGAAGTTAATATGGGACAATCATAATCATAGGATAATATTATCATAATCATACGTTGCGAATTTCAAAGTCTGTGTAAAGGCCCCTTTAAGTAATTAGATCCGACTTTACCATCTCCTCTGGCAGCCTGTTTTAGTCATCAATCAATCTGTGATGTAAAACTTGCCCATCAGATCAACTTCGACTAAATTTAAACTGTGCCTTTATTTTGATACTTCCAGCAGGAAAATAAGTTTTTGACACTTTATTCTAATATGTCTCTAAATATTCTAAAAGGCGACCACTCAGCCTTCGTCCAGCCTGTCCAATTTCACCACATATCGAATGTCCGCCAATCCAGACAACGTCCTGGAGAATGGTTCTCCTTCTCTCCAATACTATCACATCCTTCATATCGTCTGGTAGTCTGACGAACGCACAATACTCCAAGTGAGACTGAAGCAGTGTTTGTTAAAATTGCAACATAACATCTCAGTTCATATATCATATTCATTATCAGGAGATACATGAGCATGTAAACTAGTAAATGCTATGGTGGTCATGGTAGACTTCAATATGCAGGTAGACTGGGTCAATCAGGTTGGTACTGGACCCTAAGAAATGAAATTTGTAGCGTGCCTCCGAGATGATTTCTTAGAGCAGCTTGTGAGGAGCCTACCAGGCAAGAAGGCAATTTTGCGTTTAGTGTTATGTAATGAACCAGATTTGATTAGGGAACTCAAAGTAAAGGAACCATGAGGAGGTAGCGACCACAATATGATATATTTCAATCTGTAATTTGAGAGGGAGAAGGTGATTTCAGATGTGTTGGTATTGTAGCTGGGCAAAGGAGACTACAGGGGCATGAGGGAGGAGCTGGCTAAAGTTGACTAGAAAGGGACCATAGCAGGGATGACGGTGGAAGAGCAATGGCGGGAATTTCAGGAAATATTCCAGAAGATGCAGGATCTTTTCATTTCCAAAGAGGAAGAAATATACTAGGGAGAGAAAGAGACAACCGTGGCTGAAAAGGAAAGTCAAGGACAGTATAAAAAAAAAAGGTGTATAACATAGCAAAGATTAGTGGGAAGCAAAATGATTGGGAAGCTTTTAAGAACAACGGAGGGTAACTAAAAAGACAAGAAGGGGAGAACAAATGAAATACGAAAGTAAGCTAGCCAATAATATAAAAGAGGACAGCAAGAGTTTCTTCAGTTATATAAAAGGCAAGAAAGCAGCAAGAGCAGACGTTGGACCGCTGAAGAATGATGCAGGAGAAGTGATAATGGGAAATAAATACATGATATTTAGAAGTTCACGATAAAATAGGCTAAAGTCAGCATGTCTTTGCGAAGGGGAGATCTTGCTTGACAAATTTGCTGGAATTATTTGAAGAAGTAAATAACAGGACAGTCAAATGAGATCTTGCTTATTTAGATTTTCAGAAAGCCTTTGATAAGGTGCCACGTGTTAGGCTGCTTAGGAAGATGAGAGCCCAAGGTATCAATAGGGACATACTAGCATGGATAGCAGGTTGCCTGGATGGCTGAAGACAAAGAGTGGGAATAAATGCGGCTTTTTCTGGTTGGCTGCCAGTGACTTATGGAGTTCCGCAAGGGTTGGTGCTGGACCCGCTACTCTTCATGTTGTATATTAATGATTTGGACATGGGGATTGAAGGCTTTGTGGGAGAATATGCAGATGATGGAAAATAGGTGGAGGGGTAGATAGTGTAGAGAAAGCAGTGACTCTGCAAAAGGACTTCGACAGGTTGGGAGAGTGGGCAGAGAAGTGGCAGATGGGATATAGTGTAGCAAAATGGGGAGTCGTGCATTTTGGTAATAGGAATAAAGTCTTAGACTATTTTATAAATGGGATGAGAATCCAGAAATCAGAGGTGCACAGGGACGGGAGTGCTGATTCAGGAAATGAAACTGCAAGTCGAATCGGTAGCAAAGGAAACAAACTCATTGTTAGCATTTATTTCAAGAGGGCTTGTATACAAAAATAGGGATGTAATGTTGAGGCTCTATAAGGCACTGGTAAGGCCCCATTTGGAATATTTTGAGTAATTATGGGTAAGTGTAAAGTGAGGCGACATAATTATTGTGTATTAATGTCTAGGGGACGGGAGGGGGGGGGGGGGGGGGGGGGGGGGGGGGGGGGGGTCGTTATGACATCAACCCTCGGTACCCATTGGAAATTATGCTGTGATAGGTAAATCGATCGTTGGTGTTGACACGATGGGGTTAAGGGCCTGTTTCCATGCTGTATCTCTGCACTAAACTAAACTAATCTTTGACAAGCATTGATCCCATGACTTCTCTGGCTTTAAGGTAAAGGACTTTTTGAAGAACTTTAGTGAAAATCCAACCATTAAAAATGTTTGATACCTCCAACAGCCAATTTGTCCGTGGCCTCGTCCACTATTGATCTCGAGATTCCACAGCATTTACACACACGCTGAAATCTTGTCGGCGATCAGGCGGTTTAGGATTAGCCAGCTCATTCACTTGCGTCTAAAGCGAGCGGAAGTTAGGTTAAAATATGGTAGATTGTTTTATTTGATGCTGCCAAACCTACTGAGATCCTCCACCAATTCGTTTTTGTCCCGCTTTACAAATCTGAAATTGCTTTTATTATGTTTTTAATGTTTAAATAATTACCATTGTTTTACGTCGGTATTAGGCTTGAGGTTTCTTGCCTTTCACCTTTTTTTCTTATTTAACTGAATGGCCCTGATTAACTGAATGGCCCTGAGTTGATAAATATATATTTTTTGTTTAATATTTTTATTAGAAGCATTCCATATTATCTAAGGTACAACAGCACTTCAAATACAAATCAGACTTATCACAAACGTTGTACAGATATTACGGGATAATTTATGTATGCTACTGTTTTTTGATTTTTTTGGGAAGGTAAGGAAGTGAAAAAAAAGTAAAGGTATAAATCAATAATCAAGACGTTGTGATTAAATAATAATGATTATATAATAAAAAAAAAATAAATAAATAAAAAATAAAGATAAACAAGAAAAATTAAAACAAATAAAAACAATTATAATATAATAAAAAATTTAAAAAAGGAATCTTAACATTGAATGGAACAGTTTCATCTAACAATATCTATTGAGAAGTGTATACATATCCCAATACTTTTTTCATCTAATCCTACACCAGGGTACTTATTGAGTTGCGGTGCTGAGCTCAGCTACCCCTTTAAGTAATCAATGAATGGAGACCATATTTGTTCAAAAAAGTTCATATTTGTCCATTAGGCCAAACCTAATTCTTTCCAAATGCAACGTCTCCGACATTTTCACAGTCCACATTTTGATTGTGGGAGATAATGTTCCCTTCCAGAATTTTAATATTAATGTTTTTCCAATTATCAAACAGTAATCAAGAAAATGTATTTGACTTACTGTTAATATTAAGCTTGAGTCAGGGACTCCTAATATTATTAACTTCAGATCAGGGTCCAATTTAGTTTTAAGAACCTCAGAGCTGATTCCAAAAATATCAGCCCAATAACTATTAAGTTTTATGCATATTACAAAAAACTATGCATTAAGTTAGCTTCTAAATTCTGACATTTATCGCAAATAGAAGAAATGTTAGGAAAAAATCTATTTAATTTCGTTTTTGAGTAGTGTAATCTATGTATTACTTTAAATTGTACCAAATTATGTCTGGCATTCAATGAGCATCGGTGAATACGTTGTAAACTTTCTCCCAAGTGTCTTTCATTATAGATAGACCTATTTCATTTTCCCATATCTGTCGGTATGATTTTGTTGTTGGGACATCCCTATCCAAAAGAGTATTATATATGCACGCTATTCATTTTTTCTGTATTTGGGTGCTTGTTAAGCCACTCGTCCAATAATCCTGGCTCTCTATTCTTACAGTCTTGCATGTTTGACTTGATATAGTCTCTAATTTGTAAATACCTAAACAAGTTATTTGGGTGTAATCCCTAGCTATCTTGTAATTCTTGAAATGATAGAAATTTCCCTTTCCTGTAAAGGTGTTCTATCCTTATAATTCCTAAATTTTTCCAGTGTCTAAAATAGAAGGTTTAAATAATGGATTATTCATAATTGGTAAACAGAGTGACATATTATCCAGATGTAAAGTCTTAACTATTTGTTTCCAAATACGTATATTGCTATAAATTATAGGGTTATCCCGTAAGTTTTTTTTTGTACTTCACTTGGAGCAAGAAGAATCGAACTTATATCAAATGGTAAACAGTCTTCCATTTCCATCTTTAGCCAAGCTGGTTCCTGGTCCATTTTTACCAGCCAAAAATTCATATTCTTAATCTGAACCGCCCAAAAATAATATAGAAAAATTAGGTAACGCTAATCCTCCATTTATCTTGGATTTACATAAATGTTTTTTACTTATTCTGTGATTTTTATAATCCCAAATAAGGCTGTTAATAATTAGAATCGATTTTTTTTGAAAAAAAATTTGGGGAGATATAATGGGATAGCTTGAAATAAATATAATAATTGTTGATAAACATTTTTGATAGTCAAAGGCCTTCAGAAATATTGACAATCTCTCGTGAGTTCAGGACAGAGGGCGAAGCTGGAGATGGGCGTTAACGATCCGTAACAGGTTTCCAGAAGAGATTTTAACATGATGCTCTCCTTGACTCATGCACGACACGTGTTGTTGGCGCTCCTGATTCCGATGAGGGCCTTGCTGTTCCAATCTAAGCCAGTCAGATCTGGGAAAGCGAACTTCAGTGGACTGGAAAACACATGTGCCGAGTACAGAGTCGTGGAAAGATTCTGAAAAATCGAAGCGCATGAATTCGACAGAGCCTATAGTAGATTGCAGTGCGCAGACTATTCGACCTTATGTATTCAGGTAAGATAGGCATAAAAACCTGGAGTAACTCGGCTGGTTTGGCAGCATGTCTGTGGAAAAGGTAATATGTGATGTTTTTGAGTCCAGATCTTTCCTTGGACTTATTCCGGGTGCGGCTTCCGAAGACAAATTGATCTTTCTATCGATAATCTTCTAGATGGAGGTTTAAGTGATACAACATCACCACCTACCGGTGTGAGCACATCTGCAGCGCTGCCAACACTGGGTGAGAGCTGGGAGTGAGAAATTGCGAGAGACCATACCCTAGGGCGCGCAGCGTCCGAGGTAGGGGGAGGGGGGAGTGGGTGTGGAAGGGGGAAGAGGGATGTCCCCCCTTCCCATGGTAGAGACTTTTTGAAAATTGATGTATTAAAATCATGTTTTAGCGCATTGTAGAAGTATGATTTAAATGTATTTTGTTTGAAGTCTTTTGAAGAGGTAAATTTTTAACGGTGGGTGTATGGAACAAGCTGCCGTAGGAGGTAGTTGAGACAGGGACTATCCTAACATTTAAGAACCAGTTAGATTGATACATGGATAGGATAGGTTTGGAGAGATATGGACCAAAAGCAGGTAGTGTAGCTGGGACATGTTGGCGGGTGTAGGCAAGTTGCGCCGAAGGGCCTGTTTTCATACTGTATCACTCCATGACTACATTATACCTCCACCATGCATGAATGCTTCAAAATCACGTGGTCGAGTTTTATTGCTATATATAGCAATGTTACAAAATTTTGAGATTTTAAAAATCAAGTCTGCAATTTATCCCATCAAAGCATAAAAAGAAGTTTAATTTGACACCTAATTCACTTTCATATCTTCAGTATTAAAAAAGTTATGGCCCTTTTCATACTCGGAAATTAGCATCATGTTCCCCATTGGCCTTTTCCATTGACTTAACTCAAAAGCTGTGATCTAGAACAGTCAAAAGCCCATAACTTTCTTAAAAATTAAGAGAACTCAATGAAATTTTCAGTTTTTATAGATTGAAGCATTCTGAAACAAATATGAAACAATCTTACTTGGATGACCTGAAATTATAGCATATAATTAGTTAGTTATCTAATTGTAGCTAATTACGAAATTCAATTACTAGATCTAAACATCTATCCATTTCTTAAGAAAAGAAAAATGATTTTAAATCTCATTTTCATGAATTTATAGGCCAAATGGAAGGAATTTAGTGTTTAATGCCTGTAAATTAATGGCCATTTAAATCAACTAGCGAGTGTGTTTTAGTGGAACGCGGTGGATTGGAACATTGCGGTTTGCGGTGAATTTAACCCACAGTCGGTATGAAAAATACAGCCGGTTCATACATTTTTTTTGTCCCCTTTTCGCAACATGAAAATTTGATTCAATGCGTCCTAAGAACCACGTTTTTATGTAAAAATAAACTGTGCACCTTATTTTATCGCCTACGTTAGGTCCGTTCTGCTGTCGGCGTTCAGAGCTTTAGAAAATGATTTTTAAACTACTCTAGTTAATAAATAATCTAGCGTAGTTTAAAAATAGCTTCACGAATGAAATGTCGGTGCGATTTCTCTTTAGCGACGAAAATCGCCCGACATGGATCGATTTGGACTGTCTAGGGAAAAAACGGTATTTTAAACCCGTCCCCCTCTGAAAGGCGCCAAAGTCACGCACACGGGGAGCGGCAGAACTGCAGCGCCGCTAAAGGTAGGTATTGTAACATACCTACTATATACTCAAGCGTAGAAACATGGAAAATAGGTGCAGGAATAGGCCATTTGGCCCTTCGAGCCAGCACTGCCATTCAATATGATCATGGCTGTTCATCTAAAATCAGTACCTCTTTCATGTTTTTTCCCCCATATCCATTGATTTCGCGAGCCTCAAGAGCTAAATGTAACTCTATTGAAAAAAAACCCGTGAATTGGCTTCCACTGTGGCTGTGGCTCAGAATTCCACAGATTTGCAACTCTCTGGGTGACGAAAGTTTGTCCTCATCTCATTCCCAACCTTTCTTACCATTTATTCTTGAACTGTGACACCTGGTTCTGAACTCCCCCCAACATCGGGAACATTTTTCCTGCAGTTACAGTAAATACAAATCTAGCAGGCAAGCAGGATGCTTTCTCCAACCACCCCGGCGTTTCTACCCAGTGCTTGGTACCTACCTCCAGCAGCCAATGGTTGCCCTCCAGGATACACTGAGCCGCAGCCTGAAGGGCCTGTCCCACTTAGGGGATCTTTTGGGCGACTACAAGCGACCGTGGTAACATATTTTGCTGCCGGAGGTTGTCGCGAGTTGTCGTAGGTGAATGCTAGTAAAACTAGTGTCTGACAGTCGCCTATAGAGTCGCCTCAGTGGGACAGCCCCATAAATATGTGCGTGGGAAAAGCGTAGATCAGGGGAGCCGCAACCAACTGCGTCACACGTTGTCCAGCCCACTCTCCAAGTCGCCGAGAGACAGAAAAAACCGTAGTAACATCCAATTTCCTCTCCGTGTCTGTGGACCGACTCCAAGCACCCATTGATGGGTTTGTAGGTTAATTGGCCCTGTGTAAACTGCCCCCTAGTGTGCAGGGAGTGGATGAGAAAGTGGGATAACATAGAACCAGTGTTATCGGGTGATTGATGGTCGGCACGGACTCGAGGTGCCGAAGGGTCTGTTTCCACGCTGTGTCTTTGAACTAATAATATTGAAAATATCAAGACTTTTACCTATCGGAATTGAACAAGGAGAATATTATACCAAGGTTGCAGAGTATTTGAATGGCATTTACTGCATAATCCCTGAGGTTATTCTTTGTAAAGTGAAGGACAGAGTTCATCTCTACAAGTTTCATTTTTTGAAGTTAATTTGTGGTTTATATTTACCATCTTACCTTTGCTTATTTGTTCCCGCGATACATGAATCCAAGACTACATTTAATGATACACAAAATATCAATTTAAAGAAAGATATCAACTAATTTCCGCAATTGAGTATGAATATCGATTTTTTTTTTTAACACCCCCTCTCTCTCAGTCCCTCCCCCACCCGAGTGGCACGAGCTTCAAAGTCATCTTGTTGGGTCTCATTGTGTGAGAAGGAACTGCTGATGTTAGTTTAAACCGAAGAGAGAGACAAAATGCTGGCGTAACTCAGGGGACAGGCAGCATCTCTAGAGACAAGGAATAGATGAGGTTTCGGGTCGATACCCTTCTAAAAGTTTTGGGTCGAGACACTTGAAAGGGTCACGGCCAGAAACGTCACAGCAATAGCGATAGCACCCTCTACATGTTCAAGTGCAAGTGAGTTTATTGTCATGTGTCCCTGATAGGACAATGAAATTCTTGCTTTGCTTCAGCACAACAGAACATAGTGGGCATTAACTACAAAAACAGATCAGTGTGTTCATATACCATTATATAAATATATACACACATGAATAAATACACTGATAAAGTGCAAATAACAGATAATGGGTTATTAATGTTCAGAGTTTTGTCCGAGCCAGGTTTAATAGCCCGATGGGCTGTGGGGAAGTAGCTATTCCTGAACCTGGTCGTTGCTGTCTTCAGGCTCATGAGTATACCTTCTACCTGAAGGTAGCAGGGAGATGAGTGTGTGGCCAGGATGGTGTGGGTCTTTGATGATACTGCCAGCCTTTATGAGGCAGCGACTGCGGTAAATCCCCGCGATGGGAGGAAGGTCAGAGCCGATGATGGACTGGGCAGTGTTTACTACTTTTTGTAGTCTTTTCCTCTCCAGGGTGCTCAAGTTGCCAAACCAAGCCACGATGCAACCGGTCAGCAAGGTCTCTACTGTGCACTGTAGAAGTTAGAGAGAGTCCTCCTTGACAAACAGACTCTCCGTAATCTTCTCAGGAAGTAGAGGCGCTGATGAGCTTTCTTGATAATTGCATCAGTGTTCTCGGACCAGGAAAGATCCTCAGAGATGTGCACGCCCAGGAGTTCCAGTTTAGTTTATTGTCACGTGTACCTAGGTACAGTGAA
The DNA here is from genome assembly GCA_035221665.1 of Okamejei kenojei. Taxonomy (NCBI): domain Eukaryota; kingdom Metazoa; phylum Chordata; class Chondrichthyes; order Rajiformes; family Rajidae; genus Okamejei; species Okamejei kenojei. Next base: position 30,541,607 of record CM069155.1, read on the forward strand.
AAAGCTTTTGTTGTGTTCTAACTAGTCAGCGGGTTGTGGGGGGGGGGGGGGGGGGGGGGGTGGGGGGGGTGGGGGGGGTGGGTTGGTGGGGGGGGGGTAGTGACAAATTGGGGAGTATACAGATAGAATTAAAAGCGGAAGTGAGTACAGGAAAAGTTCAAAAAGACTCTCGAATTAATGGGAAGGAATGTTTGAGAAGGGTAAGAGAGTAAGGTCAGGGCCAATAGTGACCGCAGTGAGAAGGGAGGTGAATATTCAATGGTATATGTACTATCGAAAAAACCGACAGGTTGGAAGAGGGAGTGGGGTAGCTCTGTTGGTGAGGATTGTAATTCAGTCATTTGCGAGGGGTGACATAGAATCAGGAGATGTAGAGTCAGTATGGATGGAACTGAGAAATAGTAAGGGTAAAAATAACTTAATGGGTGTTATCTACAGGCCCCTGAACAGTAGCCCTGGATATAGGGTGCAAGTTGAATCCAGAGTTAAAATTGGCATGTGTTGTTATGGAAGATTTCAACATGCAGGTGGACTGGGAAAATCGGGTTGGTACTGAACCCCAAGAAAGGGAGTTAGTGGCGATGGATTCTTCGAGCAGCTTGCAGGGATGACAGTGGATTTCTAGATACCCTAGCACGGATGACAGTGGAACAACAATGGCAGGTATTTCTGGGAATAATACAGAAGGTGCAGGATCAGTTCATTCCAAAGAGGAAGAAAGATTTCCAAGGGGAGTCAGGTGCGACCGTGGCTGACAGGGGAAGCCAGGGACAGCATAAACGAAAAGAAAGGTACAACAGAGCTAAGATGAGCGGGAAGCCAGAGGATTGGGTAACTTTTGAGAGCACAGAAGATAACTAAAAAGACAATATGTGGAGAAAATATGAGGCACGAAGGTAAGCTGGCCAGGAATATAATGAGGATAGTAAAAACCTTCTTTAGGTATGTGAAGAGTGAAAAATTAGTTTAGACCAAAGATGGAGCCTTGAAGACTGAAAATAGTGAATTTATTGTGGGAAACATGGAAATGGGAGACGAGTTGAACAGGTACTTTGGATCCATCTTCACTAATTATTAACAGATTAACCCTTATTAATCCATGTAGTGGATCATTCACAAACAATCTTCCTGATGTAGTGGTGGCCAGAGGATCTAGGCTGACGGAGGAACTGAAGGAAATTCACATTAGGCTGGAAATGGTGTTGATGGGACTGAAGGCTGGGCTAGAGCGTCTCCATCCCAGAGTACTTAAGGATGTGGCTCTAGAAATCGTGGATGCATTGGTGATCATTTTCCAATGTTCTATGGAATCAGGATCAGTTCCTGTGGATTTAAGGGTTGGTAATGTTATCCCATTTTGTAAGAAAGGCGGGAGAGAGAAAACAGGGAATTATAGACCAATTAGCCTGACGTCGATGGTGGGGAAGATGCTGGATTCAATTATAAACGATGAAATAGCGGCACATTTGGATAGCAGTAGCAGGTCGGTCCGAGTCAGCATGGATTTATGAAGGGGAAATCTGCCTGAATAATCTTCTGGAATTTTTTGAGGATGTAACTGGGAAAATGGACACAGGGAGATTCAGCAGATGTAGTGTACCTGGACTTTCAGAAAGCATTTGATAAAGGTCCCACATGGGAGATTACTGGGCAAAATTAGAGCACATGGTATTGGGGGAAGGGTGCTGACATGGATAGAAAATTGGTTGGCAGGCAGGAAACAAAGAGTAGGGATTAACGTGTGCCTTTCAGAATGGTAGGCAGTGACTAGTGGGGTACCACAAGGATCAGTGCTGGGACCGCAGCTATTTACAATATATATTCATGATTTAGAAGAAGGGATTGAAAGTAACATTAGCAAATTTGCAGATGACACAAAACTGGGTGGCAGTGTGAACTGTGAGGAGGATGCTGTGAGGATGCAGGGATGGACATGTTGGGTGCGTGGACAGATGAATGGCAGATGCAGTTTAATGTGGATAAATATGAGGTTATCCACTTTGGTGGCAAAACAGAAAGGCAGATTATTATCTAAATGGTGTCAAGTTGGGAAAAGGGGACGTACAATGGGATCTAGGGGTCCTTGTTAATCAGTCAATGAAAGTAAGCATGCAGGTACAGCAGGCAGCGAGGAAAGCGAAAGGCATGTTGACCTTCATAACAAGAGGAGTTGAGTATGGGAACAAAGAGGTTCTTCTGCAGTTGTACAGGGCCCTGGTAAGACAACACCTGGAGTATTGTGTGCAGTTTTGGTCTCCAAATTTGACGAAGGACATTCTTGCTATTGAGGAAGAGGAGCGTGGTAGTTGACGACTGTGTTTCATAGAAACATAGAAACATAGAAATTAGGTGCAGGAGTTAGGCCATTCAGCCCTTCGAGCCTGCACCGCCATTCAATATGATCATGGCTGATCATCCAACTCAGTATCCACGTACCTGCCTTCTCTCCATACCCTCTGACCCCCTTAGCCACAAGGGCCACATCCAACTCACTCTTAAATATAGTCAAATGAACTGGCCTCAATACCCTCTGTGGCAGAGAGTTCCAGAGACTCACCACTCTCTGTGTGAAAAAAGTCTTTCTCATCTCGGTCTTAAAGGATTTCCCCCTTATCCTTAAGCTGTGACCCCTTGTCCTGGACTTCCCCAACATCGGGAACAATCTTCCTGCATCTAGCCTGTCCAACCCCTTAAGAATTTTGTATGTTTCTATAAGATCCCTCTCAATCTCCTAAATTCCAGAGAGTATAAACCGAGTCTATTCCAGTCTTTCTTCATTAAGACAGTCCTGACATCCCAGGAATCAGTCTGGTGAACCTTCTCTGCACTCCCTCTATGGCAATAATGTCCTTCCTCATTTGGAGACCAAAACTGTACGCAATACTCCAGGTGTGGGTCTCACCCAAGACCCTGTACAACTGAAGTAGAACCTCCCTGCTCTGTCCTCTCTTGTGGTTTACACTCCAAAAAATTTAGAATTAGCTGGAAACATCCACGTTGGCGTATGTTCATTTCTTTGATAACCATGCATTGCTATATGTTTTGATACCAGAAATATGCACAAATTCATAGGTGTCAGAGGTTATGGGGAGAAGGCAGTAGAATGGGGTTAGGGGAGCGAGATAGATCAGCCACGATGGAATGGTCGAGTAGACTTGATGGGTCGAATGGCCTAATTGGGGCCTATTCCTTATTACATGACCAAATTCGATATATCTTGATGGGATTCATTTTCACGTTCTAACACCTCTAAGTATGACATTGCTGTAAAATGCATTGCTAGGTTTTTCACTACCTAACCTACAGATTTAATATTTTCTTAAATAATTGGAGTAGATTAACTTCGTAAGGTTTGGTATCATTGGATTCAAGCAATGTGCGTTTACTGTCATTCGTGGTCAATGTATCACTTTGGAGTTATTTTACATGAAGCTGACTGCAATACCCCAGACGATGGGCGGAGAATATGAGTCTGAAGAAGGGTCTTGACCCATCACCCATTCCTTCTCTCCAGAAATGCTGCCTTTTTCCCGCTGAGTTACTCCAGAATTGATGTCTACCGGCGATAATGAGTTCCCCTTTCTTTGGTGTCACCCACGATAGACATTAGGTGCAGGAGTAGGCCAGGAGTAAGCACATTTTCCACTGAAATAACAAAAGTTCTCAAAATTATTGAAAATTAATGTCGATACTTCCACATTAACGGGAGGTCTCATATATGGATGACTGCTTGATATTTTCATGCTGTGATTCCAGATTTGACAACGACATGGATGGGAGTCTTTGCAGGTCCGAGAACAATCCAATCCATCCCGTTCTCCATCTTATTTCCTCGTGACCTTTCGGCTCACAATGCCAATTAATGCTCCTACATTAACTGAAATTTACAATGGCAATTAGCCAACAACCTGCACGACCCTGGGTGTGATGTTTTTGTGATGAGAAATTGGAGCCACTGAGGAATCGGGGGTGGAGGGTGGGGGGGGGGGGGGGGGGGGGGGGGGGGGGGGTGGGGGGGTGGGTGGGGGGGGGGGGGGGGGAGGGGCGGGGGGTGGGGTTCGTGGGGGTACCGTCACAGGGAGAAGGGGAAAATAGCGCAATAAGACTGCATCGGAGCTCAGGGTTCAACCCAGTTCGCTGGAGGTCCGAGCCAAATGGGTCTACCTGTAGCGCCACCGCCGTCCACACCAGGGTATTCCCATCGGTGGACGTGAGAGCTGACTGAGTGATTCCTTTAGATTACGATTTAATCTCCTGCAGGATCCATGGGCTCATTCATTTGAAAGAAGATTCTGGGGCTAAAAGTGAGGATAACTACAATTTTATTTATTTCAATTATCTGATGTTTCATTTTTGGACACACCGATCTGGTCTGTAGTCATGCCACTATGTCAGTTTCAGTTGTGCTGAAGCAAGCGATAATTTAATTGTCCTATCAGGGACACATGACAATAAACTCTCTTGAATCTTGAATCTTGAATCTTTTATATTTCATGTTTCATATTTTATTCATATTTTAATTGAATGTATTTGGCTTTTCCTTTGAATTAGATTTACTTAAATCTATTCTGTACCTTTAATTGCTTCTGAATGTCAGAAAGGTTTAGATACATTGAAAGATCTCCACTAGTTTCACAAACATTCAAAACTAGGTGGATGACGACATTCCCATTTTGTCAAGACTTTCAGGATGCGCTTTCTTGGAACACCACATCGCTCGCAATAATTATTAAAGGTCAGCTTCTCTCAGCTCGTTTCGGGGACAGTTTTGGCCGTTCAAAAATGCCCTTCCAAGTCCATTAAGACGACGTTCCGTGAATGTTGAATGAGGTGGTGGGTGGCATACAAGGGACCCGACTCGGGAATCATCTGCGACGACAGAAGATTTCTTAATTCTTCACGGTCAAATCCACATGCTTATTATTTTTAGCTCACTCACTTAATCCGTTTGTTTCTTGTTTTCACCCAGTTTACTCCCCCTCGTAAGCGTTTTACGATCTGCGCCTCTCCCTGTTCTGACTGGAAGGGAAGCTCCGTTAATCCAGCTAATGAGAAAACCCTGGATCATCGCATCCCGCCCCATGCTTCCGATCCAACTGCAACCCCATAGTTCATTCAATTTGATTTGAGGTGCATCTCACCATTGTGGAATCGATTTCTTATCGTCATAATGTGTCACATCTCAATGCTGAATGCTGTAACGAATCTCGTTTCTAGTGAAAATCATCTCATTTTTCCCTTCCTTTCGAATGTATAGTATTCCAGTGAGATACAATTGTTGTGGGGAGGAAACTGCAGATGCTGATTGAAACCGAAGATAGACACAAAAAGATGGAGTAACTCAGCGGGACAGGCAGCATCTTTGGAGAGAAGGAATGAGTGACGTTTCGGTCGAGACCCTCCTTGAACACTCATTCCTTCTCTCCAGAGATGTTGCCTGTCCCGTTGCGTTACTACTGCTTTTTGTGTCTATCCAAGTTAGATACATGGCTGTGTATTAAAAGTGTGAAATTCTAAACAGATCTACACAACTCTCCTCCATGTCTAACTGATCCCATGTGCCCAACCCTCACCTTCCCCACTATCAGTTTCCGTAAATGCAGCCTCCCGTGTCTCTACATATCATCTCCTTCTGTGTCTAAACCCACGCCCCCCCCCCCCCCCCCCCCCCCCCCCCCCACCCCCCCCCCACCCCCCACCCCAGCCCTCGGCCTATTTCTTATTTTTGCTTCTATCAGTGCGTGCATCCGGATTATTTGTGAGGGGAGGTAGTCAATATAAAGAGCTAAGAGTGGGGGTGGGATAGGGGTTGGCTGGTGAAAAGGGAAATTAGTTAAGAAGGGGCAGAAGGTGCCATGTTAAAGAGGGGGAGTGATAGAGTCGGGAGAAAGCTGCTGGTGGGTGGGTGATAGAGACTGATACACTGAAGATAGACACAAAATGCTGGTGTAACTCAGCAGGACAGGCGGAATCTCTGGATAGAAGGAATGGGTGACCCTTCTTCACACTGAAGAGCAGACAAATATCCAGAGATGCTTGCTGGTAGACAAAAGTGCTGGAGAAACTCAGCGGGTGCAGCAGCATCCATAGAGCGAAGAAAATAGGCAACGCTTCGGGCCAAACCCCTTCTTCACACTGAGTTTCTGAGTTTCTCCAGCACTTTTGTCTACTTTCGATTTTCCAGCATCTGCAGTTCCTTCTTAAACAGAGATGCTTGCTGCCTGTCCCGCTGAGTTACTCCAGCATTTCGTGTTTATCTTCAATATAAACCAGTATCTGTAGTTCCTTTCATAGCCATTGATTGTTCTTTCCCGCCGTAACCCACCTAGAATGACTTTAAAAAGACAAACTTGGATTAGTTTAATTCGGCGCCATGGCCTGGAAATACAACCATGGCGAATGAACCGTTCGTGTAGTGCATCGTTTCCGTCCTAACTGTTGTAAAGTTATTTAGCTGAACTTAAAACTTTTGCTAACATATTTACTAATGTATTAATGCATTATTTAGGATATCATTGTTTTGGTACAAAATAGTCGTGTAATGCAGGGGCGATAATACGAGACATTATTGCTCTCCCCACCTTAATAAATTACATTTGTGCAATTGCTGTGACTGAAACAATCTATAAAAGAAAACAGACATGTAATATCTGAGCGTGAATTTTATTTCCAAATGTATCAATTCAAGACATCATATTTTTGAATCAAGCACAACCAGATCTGGCGATGTTTGTCTTCAGTGGGTTTGCCTGAGTCTCGTGTTGAACCACACAGGAGTTAAAGCTCGTGTGGAGTTCCAGTCTGACGCTGGCAGAGTCAGGTAAACTGCTGGTATGAACGTGTGTTGTCCAGATCCTGCTGGGCTCGGCCTGTGTCGACGCCATCACTTCTCGCACTGCCATCCACCGTCCACCCAATGTCCACAACGCCCGGGTTGAACCCGGATTCACCAAACACACCAGAGTGGCGGTTGCCCTTTCCCGCGATTTCTTCCTCTGAAGGTCCAAGGACGGACACCGCGGGAGGCTGGGGACCTGGAAAATAGAAAGAAGTACAGCATAGTGAATTATTAACGCTGGCCTTCCGAATCAAGTGTTTACTTTGTTTCCCAGATTTCAGAGATAGAAACATTTGCCGTTATTAGGGAACATTCAGAAGGCGGGGATGCAGTGGTGTCTAGATTTTAGAGCAATGAATTTATATTCGCATCGAAACAGGCAAACTCCTTTCGTGCCTTGACGTTCCGTTGACATCTGGAAGTAACGGGCCGTCTACTCCTGTTCCCGTTTGTTATGTTTTTATTTCCACTATTTTAATAATTAATATATATTTTGCAAAACACGTGAAAATGTTTGTGCAACAGAAGATCATTTTACTACAGTTTGTCCAAAGGTCTGGAAACAATTCAACGATTAACATAAGAATAAATCAACGAATTTTTAGGTAGATATTCCATCCTTGAAATTAAATGCAGCGAGGTTTGGAGATTAGCAGCCAAACTCAAAATATTTAACTGTGATCAATGCCGATTGGTTTCCGCAACAATTTTATGAACCCTTCCCAGATGCATGCCCGGCGTGCTGACCGCTTACCAAAGTGCTGAGCACTTTGCGTTTCATTCAGAATTTCAAACTCTACAGTTTTCTGTATCACCCTTCTATCGCTGTCTTAAAACAAACTTCACACAGTTCACACAGCGCACGTGTAAATATCACAAAAAGCGGTTAATACAGTCGCAGCAACATTTATTTATTTTGATCAGCACCTGAAAAAGCACGGATCTTTAATTTTATTGTATGGAAGGTTGAAATCCGTGTCAACCTCAAACTCAAGTCACTAATTCCATTTTGCCCGCACGGTCCAGAATAAAGGAAGATTGTTGATTGAAATATCCAGCGCGATTGAAATAATGAGCAGTTCTTAATGTCAGTTTATCGTCAGCCCTTCAAAAGTATAATAAAATACTTAATTGACTCCTTACCAATGGAAGCTTTGAAGATATAGATATTAAAAAATGTAAATATTATACAAAATAGATGCTTCTTTATATTCGACGTACCACATTCCAAACTAATGCAGCCAGACATTATATCTATCGCGACAGCATCAACATGTTCAGTGCTATTTGACTGAACAACTGGCATTGCCCAATACAAAGGTATTCAAATAAAAGTGAACGAAAGTGAGTGACAAGTGTCAATCAGAAAATGCTCACGAAGGTGTTTAGTGTGAAATAAAATAGCGTCGTTTGCAGATTTTATAATTGTGTTTTTAGTATTTGCTGGCAATGAGCTTCGGCTCGGAAGTCAATTCGAAATGCATTTCCTCGTCGAATGTCACAGCAAAATGCTCATAAGGCATTGTTAAACACAGTCAGGACAATTTACGTAGAATAACAAATGAGGTGGGGGGGACCATTAGGCAAAGAAATAGATTTCATGAGCATGTTAAGGATGAAAAGAGAGGTAGGAAGCATGAGATGCTTGAGGGGTAATCCGGAGTTTTGATCTTCATGGTGACAATAGGTGACAATAGCGTTGGCGATTAAGCGGCCAAATTTAGAGAAAGCCAATGCCTCAGAAATTCCTGCGATTAGACAACATCCACGACTGTGATAACAAAATTAGATTTTTTTTTTAATCGAGTGGTTACTTAGACATGAACAATGAACAAGTGTACGTCAGCACGATGCGATAACGGAGATTTCCATACTCTCGAGTATATAGAATATAGAAAGAGAAAGATTCAGGAATAACAAACGCGAAATAGGCCGATATTGCACTGGCGGAACCAGCAGTTCTCTACTTTCTTCTGTGCGTCAGTGACGCTTTCGATCACGATTGCTTTTGCTTCATCCGCACTTAACCATTCCCTTCTCTTCTCAAGGCTGAAACGCTCGATAAGAGGATCTACCTAATAAGCGATTCGTGCGCCCGCTCCAAGTTTTTAAACACGGAGGCATAAGAGATGGCAGATGCTGCAAATGCTGCAAAACAAAAACAAACTGGTGGAGGAACTCAGGGGGTCAGGCACCACCTGCGGACGCCTCGTTATACCTTGTCCTGATGCAGAGTCTCAACCTGAAATGTGGACCAGCTCTGTGTCTCCATAGATGCTGCCTTGTCGCTGGACCGCTCCACCTGCTCGTTTATTTTCCCACCTTGAACTAACAGGAAGTGTCCTTCGCGTTTGACTTTCTTTAACTCTCACTCGCGGCTACTCACATATCCTGCGTTAATACATTAAACTAACAGAAATTTCAACTTAAACCAGCGACTTTATTCGCCCGTAATATCGCAAGACTTGGAGGACAACTTGTAGAGCGCTTTGAAAACCGGATCAAGTTGAAAAGCGGACGGTTGCATTTGTGCTGAATTTCAGGTAGTCATTATTGTACTTACTGCTTAGATTCAATTTGGTTCCTTTCCCGAAGCCAATATTTCCAACTAAACAGTAATAATCGGCGACATCCTCAGATCGCAGGTTGGTGATGGTCAGGTGCATCTTATTGTTCGGATCATCCACGGTACCGGTGAATCGATCTGGAATTCCAGAAGCTCTGGAGCTCTCATACCACACTAAGACTGGTGCGCTGCCGGGCTTTTGCGAGTACCAGCTAGTGTAGTAGCTGCTCATCTGGGTTCCTGAGAGAGTACAAGTGATCTTGACCGTTTTCCCCGGAGAAGTGGAGATGGACGTAGGGTCCTGAGTCACCAAATTCTCTGCGATTGAAGCTGGTGAAATAACAAATTAATATTTGTAAACATACGATCTATCAGCAGAATGCAAAGTGCAGCTGCCTGATGATTATGTTTTCTACTTACCATGGAAGCAGAACACGAACGCGGCCAGAACGCGAATCCATTCAGACATGGTGAAGGAGGTGGCGAGGGTCAGAATCTAAATGTTTTCCAACAGAGGTCCGTTTCAGGTTCTTTAGAAATCTCCCCTTAAGAACTCCTCAACATCACAACGTCACCGAGTTTTAATTATTCATGCAAATCCCTATCCACGTGACATCGAATTACTGGATCATTGCAGAGTGATATTGACAAATCACCGGCATTTTTCTTACTTGGGCGTGGGGTAGAGGGCGGAAGGTATATCTAGAATCATAGAGGAGAACAGATGAGTAGCAAACTGCATGGCCAGATGTAGGAACTGCTATGTATGCAGTGGGTAGGCAGACAGATATTTTTTGTGCAGAAACAGAAAATACTAGCGATGCTCAACACCTCAGAGAATACATGTGAAAAGGACGTTAACTTTAGTTAAGTCAATAATGCTTCACCAGAACCAAAGAACCAGCTCTTCACAGATGTAACCGAGTGTCACCACCATTTACTGTTTTTATTTCAGATTTCCAATGAAAAAAATACGTTGAAGATTTTACGAAGATTTTTGAAATTAATTTTAGCCTTAATTTGTGGAAACATTATAAACCATGATTTTCTTTGCAGTTGTTACCCATACCGATACAATGCTATGAATCGTTTAGGCTTTCGATAGCACCGCATAATGTTTGCAGCAACACACCATATTCATTGTGCTTGGAGAGTTTCAGCTTCAAAACAGTTCTCAATGTGTGTACGTATATTTTTAGGTTATAATACTGTGTGACGTGCTAACAATTCAGAGGACGCTTCCGCCATTTCCGTATTCATCACCATAGGACTGAGAGCATTAATATTTCAATTGTCAACTCGAAATGCTCAGGGCAGATTGATGGTCAAGAGAAAAGAAGGCGCAGTGTATCATTGCAATGAAGATATGAGAAAGACAACTGCGTTTTGCACAATTACATGAAAACACAATAAATCCTTGAAACACATTTGACAAAATAAAAGGCCCATGGCCTTCAAATCTTGAAGCATTTGTCATTGAGGGCGATAATATAATGAAACATATTTCTGAATGGGTAAAACAACAAATCGGAAAATAAGGACACTTGGAAACTTTGGAGATAAATTGGCGCAATTGGGTAGGCTGAGATAATTGTTGAAAAATTACAGAGTTTAGAAAAACAAGTCTTAGAGTCACAGAGTCATTGAGGGCTACAGTGTGGAAACAGGCCCTTCGGCCCAACTTGCCCACACCGGCCAACAATGCCCCACCTACATTAACCCCATTCGCCTGCTCTTGGTCCATATCCCTGCAACGTGTGCGATCAATGTACCTGTCTAACTATTTCTTGAAACAGTTTGGCCCGTGAGGTCATTCTGAGGACTGGATAGGCACGCGTGACTTGGATTGCTACTTTTTCAGTCTTCAACGCACTGGACAGCGGACGTAACATTAATGGCTTGGAACCATCTTGTCCTTGAATTGGTACTGGCTAAATGATTGAGATAGCTGCTGTTCAGTTCAGTGACGTTTTCGGACATTGGATTGTATGCGGAAGTCACAAACTACACGATCAAGGTCCATGAACCACGTTAGCTTTGCGCTCAGTCGCTGGAAATTTGGCTGCATTTACATTCAGAGAGGAATCCGCTCTGAGAAAACGCGGCACAGGAACGTCAACTGATCCATTTGAGTAAAATATTTCATTGTGTGTCTCTTTTAATATCATACGATTATTTAAAAATATTGGAGAATTTCAGATGTAGTGATGTTTAAGAAGGAACTGCAGACTCTGGAAAATCGAAGGTAGGCAAGAATGCTGGAGAACTCAGCGGGAGAGGCAGTATTTATGGAGCGAAGGAAATAGGCGACATTTCGGATCGAGACCCTTCTTCAGAACGATGTCTCGACCCGAAACATCGCCTATATCCTTCGCTCCACAGATGCTGCCTCACCAGCTGAGTTTTTCCAGCATTTTTGTCTACCTGCAGATGTATTTCAGTGAAGGTTGTATATGGAAATTCATATGATATCCAGTTAAATTGCGCAACAACCACGTAATTCTGAATGAAAATGCTGTATATCGGAAATAAACAGAAAAGGCTGGAAGCAGTTAGTAGGTCAGATGGCACCTCTGACCACAGAAGCAGGGGTGACTTTTCAGATCCATGGCCTTTGGTTTCTTCGGGAAATCATTATTTCACACCATCAATTAAGTAGGGGTGTTATTTTAGCTGGCATTTGATCAATTTCCTTCTTTGGCTCAATTCTATCTCCCATTTCTTCTCCTTCCACTTCTGAAGCGATCATAACATCCATTTGAATAGGGGTCCTGATCCGAACTGTTATCTGTCAATTTAATTCCTCAGAAGCTGCCTGGCCCACTGAGTTCCTCCAGCACTTTGAGTTCCCCTTAAGATTCCACCAAAAGCACTCTCTTCAGTCTCTATGAAGTTAACACTTTCCTGTTTCGATTTGCGCTGTTCAATCTCTTTTGCATTCCCGGCACACACCGGGATGACCAAAGAACACTGCACCATCTTGTCTCGTCTCTATTCAAAATATAATTATGTTGTAGAAACGATACACCATGTCCATGATACACCAAAGAATATAATGCGGGTACCAAGTAATTAAAAAAGCTAACATAATGCTATTTTTCTTTGCTGGCAATTGAATGAAAATAGAAGGATGTGCTTTTGAGTAGTTGACAAATGCCGCAATCATACCTTTGGTATACCACTAAGCATTAGTCTCTTTTTTAAAGTAATGTTATTAATGCCTTGAGTGCAGTCTAGGGAACATTTTTTACACGATAATCTGAAATAGGCAGGATTGTTGCGGAAGACTGGAAGGGCTAGGTTTGCACCTGCTGGAATTTAGAAGATCGCGAGGGGATTTGAATGAAACGTAAAATCTTGAGGAGTCTTGATAGAATATATTATTAAGAACACTACGGCACGGGAAGAGGCCCCTCAGCCCACCAACTAGATGCCATGGCCCACCTTTATCTGCTTAATCGATATCCTTCCATTCCCTGCATGTCAATATGCCTATCCAAAAGTCATTTTAAATACCACTAATGTATCTACTTCAACCACCACCCTCGACTGCGGGTTCCAAGCATTTACTACCCTCTGCGTATAAACATTGCTCCGCATATCTCCTTTAAATTTAGAAATACTGTATGTAGAGGTCAGGTTACTGCTTAATATTAACGGAGGGTGGAGGTGGGGGGATGGGGGGTGGGGGACATCCATTCCTGTCAGGGATCAGGCGCTGGTTTCCCTCTCAACTTATTTCATATATTTTGGAAGGCGGAAGTAGATAGCTTCCCGACTCTATATAATCATGATTTTGCAAAATTTTGAAATGTATTCTCCTCCTATATACTCATTCAATTGAGAATGTGGAGCGAAGAGAAAACGGATTCATGTACATTAGTCTAAATTGGTGGATGAGGATTAACGCAGATTTGGTGCTGCTTCTGCGTTGAAACTTTCTATGACTATTTAAACCTCCTCCAGTAGGTCTGCCGCCACTCGCAAGGCTTCTTCACTTTATTTTCATCGACATATTTCAGCCTCATCCATTTCTCGTAGTCCCCGCTCCGTTCCGCATATTCACTGAACCCCCCCCCCTCCCCCCCACCCCCACTTTCCTGCAATTCCAAATAAGTATGTTTTCTATTTTTTTTAAGTTTTGGCGAAAGATCATCAGCGTAAACCATTAACCCGTTTGCTTTCTCCATAGATTCTGCCTTAGTCGTTATATGCAATTATTATTTCAGATGTATTACATAAGCAGACCTTCTTTGTCATCAGGAACCGCACTCGTCTTCTTTTCAGAAGGTGCACTCTATCGATGGCGATGACAAGCATTAAATATCAGTGTCAAACCGCATTCAGGATAATCCAGGGCAATTATTTGAAATAAACAGGTTTTTTGGCAGCGCAATACAGCGACTTATTTATCATGAAGCAGGGTTTCAAGTACTAATGCAAATTTCCCTCTGGTCGCTCACGATCCAATAAAATGTGTCAATAGTATAATATTCCATCTAATGGCGCAAAGGCATATTACATCAGCTAAATTTCAGAACATTTGCGCGAAACCGCCAGACACGAGGGCAAAGTTATCATGGACAGTTGGACAGTTATTAAGCTGAAACCTCCAAGCTCCCACATAGAATCCGAATTACGGAGCTTGATTCGAGTGATATCTATTCCGCGTCGGCCACGCATGCCACCCTTTGTAAACATTTATGTGGGGATAGATCAGGGCCGGATTTAGGTGAAGAGAGGCCCTAGGCTATTCCACTTGTGAGGCCCCTCCCAATGCCCCACCCCCACGACGAGAGGAAGATGGACGAGTCGACCAGTTTGACACCGATGTGCAGCCGAGCGTGGCCAATGAGATAAGGGCTGGAAAGCTGCGCTTTTTATTTATTGCCAGTGCTAGTGTCGAGTTATCGGCTTAAAACACTATTATTCTGAAATGGAGGGCAAGGAAAATTACTGAAGTGTTGTTTAGAGACTACAGCGCGTTGTGACAGCATATATAAGAAAGGCCAATGACAGTGTCAAAAATATTATAGACCAGATCCATATGAAGCTTTTCAATAAGGGGGGTGGCATGGCAGGATGACAAAAATGTTGTGTTAAATAAGTGCACGCAGCGCATATCACAAGCGCGAAGCTCAAAGACACTTGCGGCCGGGGGGCAGGGCCCACTTAATTGCCCTGGAAGCTCTGGGGTTTCAGATGCTCTCTGGAGCATTCCGAGTCTTGTTTTGGAGCATTTTTGCACCAAATTTATGACCAATATTTCAGAAATAATTTTGGTTAAGTAATGGTTGGAATGGGATGATTGGGATCATTGTTGTATACATTTAAAAACAATCAAGAATTGAAGCTGTCCTTGTTATAATAATAAAGGTGTACTGTAAAATGTTATGTAAAATGTTATAAAGAAGCATGCAAACACTCAAACAAAATACTGTACGTTTTTGCAGTAAATAAAACATTTTTTCAGAAAATGTTTTGTGTGTTCATTTGATTGCCTGTTACCGTTCGACTGTGTTAGTGTGTGCACATTAAAAATACGATGCAAAACGAAAGTCGTAAACTATGGAATTCATATTTTTCAGGTATTGTTATCAAGGAAAAGAAACCGGTTTCAATTGTTTGATATTATTCATATGGAGGAGAAAATATAATTGTTCTAAAACCCACCTTAAATTTGGAATCTCACTGAAGATAATCCCCCATTCCTTCTCCCCCTCCTCCTTCCCCCCACTCTCTCACCCTCCCCTCCCTCTCTCTCCCCCATCTGCCACAATCCCATCTTTCCCCCCTCTCACAAACCCCCCCCCTCTCTCCCTCCCTCCCCTCTATCTCCCTCCCCATCTCTCTCTCCCGCTCCCCCATTCCATCTCTCTCTCTCCCCCTCTCTCTCCTCCCCCTTTCTCTCTTTCCGCTCCCCCTCGCTCTCCCCCTCCCCCCTCCTCAAAGTCTGCAATTTATCCAATCAGATAGAACATAACAAAACGTTTCATTTCACACTTAATTCACTTTCATGTCTTCAGTATTAAAATGTTATGGCCATTTTCATACTCAGAAATTAGCATCTTGTTCCCTATTGCTTTTCCATTGACTTAACACAAAAGCTGAGATCGAGGACAGTCAAAAGCCCATAATATTCTTAAAAATTAAGAGAACTGAATGAAATTTTGAGTTATTATAGATTGAAGCATTCTGAAACAAATATAAAACATCTTACTTGGATGACCTGAAATTAAAGCATATAATTAGTTTGTCACCTAATTGTAGCTAATTACAAAATTGACCGTTGTGACGGAAATAGTAATAAACACCCAGACTGCCTTGAAAATTCAAAAGAATTTTCTCAAGATCAGAACTTTAATATTATTGTATTATATGCTGTAAATCCGTAACATATAGGTAAATACATTACAATTTCTATCAATAGACCAAGTCTTTATGGAGAAGATCAGTTGCTAGCTGGTACATTGGCATATCATAATCAGTAGCATCATCATACTCCTCAGATTGTAACCAAGAAGCAACTCTGTACACCTTGTTTTTTCTCAACTTTCCAATTTTGGCATTGTAAACTGCAAGTTTTTGCACTTGAAACCACGCATGACATTCTTTCCTTCCCACTACTTTCCCATTAAGAATGTCCTGTAGATTCAATTTCTTAAGAAAAGTATTTATTTTTTTATTAGGCTAAGTATCCAAATATCAAACTTCTCCCATTCACACAAGAAGTCACAATATAACATGATTTTTAAATCTCACTGTCATTAATTTATATGCCAGATGGAAGGAATTTAATGTTTAATTCCCATAAATTAATCTAGAAACATCCACTCAATATAATCAAAATTATTATTTTTTGCACGATACATGGGACTAAAACAGATATTTAGCATAAATATATTGACTATGGATAGACATTTACGCAAAATATAGACATTTTAGATGCTCTTATGACATGATTGACCAAAAAAAAGAGCATTTAAATCATCTTGCGAGTGGGTTTTTCTGGAATGCGATCGATTGGTACGTTGCATTTGCGGTGAATTTGAACCACACATCGGCAGTAAAAACACTGCCGGTTCGTATTGGGCCCAAATCATATTTTCGCAATGTAACATTAGATTAAGGCCATCCAAAGAAGCAAGTTTTTATGTAAAATAGACGACTTACCCATTGTTTTTGCCATCATCTTTACCATGAAACTATCATATGATCACAAACCCCATGAATCACTGATATGCTTCAGAAAATACAATTTGAAACACATTTGGGATCCTTAGCACCTGAAAATGTCTCAGTTATTCACAAGCACCTCGGCTGATTCAATAGCAACCTCTACTTGGAGTTCGAGTTTAGTTTATTGTCACATTCTAACTAGTCAGTGGCGGGGGAGGGATTGACAAATTGGGAGAATAAAGATAGAGTTAAATAGGAAGTGAGCACAGGAAAAGTTACAAAACACTCCCGAATTAATGGGAAGGAATGTTCGACAAGGGTAAGATAGTAAGGTCAGGGTAAATAGTGACCGGAGTAAGAGGGGAGGTGAATACCGAAGTCAAAGTGTTGTATTGCACGAAGTATAAGAAATTAAGTGGATGAGCTTGAGCCAGAAATTGGTGAGAATGATGTGAGAATTACAGAGACATGGCTGCAAGAGGACCAGGGCTGGGAACTGAATATTCAATGGTATACGTCCTATCAAAAAAACAGGCAGGTGGCAGAGGGAGTGGGGTAGCTCTGTGGGTGAGGAATTAAATTCAGTCCCTTGCGAGGGGTGACATAGAATCAGGAGATGTAGAGTCAGTATGGATGGAACTGAGAAATACTAAGGGTAAAAAGACCTGAATGGGTGTTATCTACAGGCCCCCAAGCAGTAGCCTGGATATAGGGTGCAAGTTGAATCAAGAGTTAAAATTGGCATGTCGTAAAGGTTGTTATTTCAACATGCAGGTGTACTGGGAAAATCAGGTTGGTTCTGAACCCCAAGAAAGGGAGTTTGTAGAGTGCCTCCGTGATGGATTCTCAGAGCAGCTTGTAATGGAGCCTACCAGGGAGAAGGCAATTTTGGATTTAGTGTTGTGTAATGAACCGGATTTGATAAGGGGAACGAGGTAAAGAAGCCATTAGGAGGTAGTGACCATAATATAATTCTAAATCTAAACTTTGAGAGGGTGAAGTGTAAATTGGAGGTGTCAATGTTACAATTGAACAAAGGGGAATATGGAGCTATGAAGGAGGAGCTGGACAAGTTCACTGGAAAGATACCCTAGCAGGGATGAGAGTGGAACAACAATGGCAGGTATTTCTGGGAATAATACAGAAGCTGCAGGATCAGTTCATTCCAAAGAGGATGAAAGATTCCAAGGGGAGTAATGGGCGACCACGGCTAGCAATGGAAGTCAGAGACAGTATAAAATAAAATAAAATAAAAGTACAACATAGCGAAGATGAGCGGGAAGCCAGAGGATTGGGTAACTTTTAAAGAGGAACTAACTAAAAAGGCAATACGTTGAGTAAATATGAGGTACGAAGATAAGCTAGCCAGGAATATAAAGGAGGATAGTAAAAGCTTCTTTAAATATGTGAAGAGGAAAAAAAATAGTTAAGACCATTTTGGGGAACATGGAAATGGCAGACGAGTTGAACAGGTACTTTGGATCCATCTTCACTAATGTAGATTGACCCTTATTAATAGATTAAATGAGAACTTACCAGTTTGAGGTTTGATCTTTATTTTATGAAGAGTTACGATGAGGGATTATGTGAAGACCCCGCCTGCACGCATGCGCGACATTCTTCAAAGCAGTGGTGTGAAATCACAGATACCAGAGTGACTAATATAGTAAGATAAGAGAGAACCTCCATACCAGTTGATCTTTATAATAGAGGGTTTTGGGAGTGGAGGGCACGTAATCCCTCATCGTAACTCCTCATAAAATAAAGATCAAACCTCAAAACTGGTATGTTAAGTTCTCATTTAATCTTACTATTTACTTCGGAGTCACGTGAGTGACTACTGAAGATTTCAAAGCTCTGTGATTTCATGCCCTGGAACGAGTCCATGCTTACACCCTGCCATGCTAGGAAAATGAGGATGAACGTAATCCAGTCATGACACCGTTGCTGAAAAACAAAGAAAGTATTTAATTCATACCTAAACAGTATGCCCCACACATTGGGTAATTTATTTTACAGAACTCAAAATTTTCCCTGCAAACGTGTCAGAACGGCGACGGGTTTTTATTATAAAAGTGTTGAAAAGTTTGTTCATTGCTCCAAACCCGCTGTGGCAAGGATGTGGTCCAAAGGAACTCCCATCATCCTAGCCGCCAATGTAGATGCCGCCCTGGGTGGAGATGAGATTTGAAAACATTAGTATCCACCCCCCGCTGGCATCAATTACCACCCTTAACCATCTGGATATGGTTGCACTGTGACCCTATGGTGATGGCGTTTATGGTTTATGAGTGAAGCTCTCTCCGTGCCCTAAGAGTCTTGGTGACTTCTATGTATTGTAAAATATGTGTCACAATGCAGAGCCGACTACCTGCGGGATAGGCCAGAAACTCTAATTTTTCCGGCCAGAGGAACCAGGTCGTTCGTGTTTGAGTAACCCCTAGTATAGAAAAGTTATCTGCCACTTTGTGAAATACATGGCGTCCATATTTAGCTTGTGTAAGGACTGGACCCGTTGTGCTGTTACAAGTGCCATTATCATTACCATCTTGTATGTTAGTTTGGTCCAGAGTGAGCCCCGATATGGGTGTCCATCCTCGTAACATTAGTTAATACTATGCCTATGTCCCATATATGGGTGTATCTGGGCCTGGGGGGATTGGAGTTAATTATTATGTTAAATATTACCCTCATAAGTTAGATACTAGCGGGTGTGATCCTATAGCCAGGTGATCACTCCCTCTGCCCAGATAATTAGAAAGGGCACTTCTTGCACAATTAATGGCACTGTAACTCAATCCTTCATCGAAAATGAAGGGTGGCCAGAAACTCCAGCACTTCAGTGAGGTGGCTGCTGAGTCATATGTGTAGTGGTTTGTCCTGGTGCAGAACTCTCTATTCCCATTTCCTATCATATGTCAGGTACTGTTTCCTCGTGGACTCCCTGCACGATGCTGAGATGGCATGATGTCCTATCAGAGAGTCCGTTTTTTATACCCAGGAATGGCCTGTCAGAATCTGCAAATCAACAAGTTTGTGCGGTCATGGCACGGGATGACTTTCCCAGTCTCGGGGTTGTGTTTGTACCAACAAACTCGGCTCGGTTGTTTGTTGATCCGGATGCAGGTTCTGAGGCCATCTTTTGTACTGCTGGGAACCATGGTTTGGGTAGGCAGTCGGGAACAACCAAAATACCCGTTGCGGAGTCTTGTTGAATTTTTTTGTAAGACCCGACTGATGAGGGCAGAAGGGGGGGAAGTACATAGCAAAACAAATCCCCCCAATACAGTGAGAAAGCCGTCCATCGCTGCTGCCCCTGGATCTGGTTCCCAAGCAACCTATGTTGGAAGTTGGTGATTAAGTCTGGATGCAAAAAAGGTCGATATCTGGTGGTCCCATACCGTTCTATAATATCTGTAAACACTTTCCGATCCAACATCCATTCAATGTTGTCGTTGAATTTGTACGTGATCTGGTGTCTGCACACGGTATTTAGCTTACCTGGAAGGTAAGTGGCTGAAATCCAAATCTCTCTTTCCAGACAATCAGTTCCAGATATTATTAGCCAATTCATCACATGATATCGACTTTAATTCCTTCCCATATGAATTAATATAGGCCACCACTTTTGGTATTATCAATTTGTAACCGTACATGCAACTGGCGCATATCTAAGCAGTAGGCCCCTCAGTCCATAAAATGCTCCCAGCATTTCTAAATAATTAATCCCTACTGCTTCAAACAGGGTTAATTTTCTTGTGTACTCCATCTGCCACCACAACTTGTGATGGTATTAGTTGCTCCCCAACCTTTAGCACTGGCATCAGTTTAGTAATGTAACCGAGGGTTCATGATAGTGATGGGGTTAGAACAATGCTGAGCATTTTCTATCCACCATTTTAATTCTGATTTTGCTTTTCCTGGTAGTTTCATAGGCCTATCGAAATTGGCCTGCATGATTTTTGAGAGCTGAAATTTTTGCTCTTTGCAGATTTTGATAATGGAGAGGTCCAAATTGTGCTGCTGGGAACCAGCCACTAATTTCACCAATCACTCTGGCTACTTGCCGAATAGATGGTTCCCTGATGCCAGTGAGGCTTTTTGCATGCTACCACCAAGACTGTTACTTTGTGTAATGGCAAGGTGATAGACATTCGAACAGAGTCCAATAGTGAAGCCCAAATAATCCATTATAGTGGAGGGTTCCAAATTTTGATTTATCTGGATGTATGATAAATCCCAGCTTTGAAAAAGATGTTTTGTGGCTGAACCGACTGCCAATGTATCCATTTCCAAATTCTCACCTACAATGAGAATACATCAAGGTAAGCCATGCATGATATGGTTATGTTCCCTTAATGTATGCTAAAGCTGGTTTTAATAATTTAGTCAAACAGCTGAGGTGCGCTGACCCCCACCGACCCCCCACCCGCCCCCCCCCCCAAATCCCCCCCCCCCTCTCCCCCCAGTCAATTAGTTATAACCATTGGGTAAGGCCTTATACTGCCATAGCTGTCCCATCCAGACAAATTTCAGGTTATTTACGATGATCCTTGTGTATTGGTACTGAATAGTACGCATCTTTAAGATCTCCGATGCAAACCATGTAGTACCTATCAGACATAATCAGCTGTGTGGCTGTGACAAACGTGTCCCATTTTTCAAATGGGTATACCTTGTAGAAGTGGAATTATTTAGTTCGGTCACAAATCTATAATGATGCGGCAACCGCCATCTTTTTTCTTTTTTGTAAATCTATTAGATACAAACTCTTGAGATTCTCTGTCTTCTCAATTACCCCTTTATTGTTTTAATCTCAACAGGTCAGCATGGCTCTTGTTTCTCTTTTTGTGAAAGTATATGAACTTCGGCTAGGCATGTGGCTGAAATGGGATGGGAGTTTGTTCACACATTCAAGTTTGTAACCCTGAATACTTCCGGAGTATGTAAGTATCAGATGTAAAAGTATGCTCCACACGTGGGATGAAAAAACAAGTGCAAACCGTCCACCAGTTTTTGATGAACCTAAACATGCAATGCTTTTGGGGAGGGCAACCAGACCCACCTACCTCCATGGTTACCGCCGGTGTTGTGTGGGTTGGTCTCTGCCCTTGTTTCTTCTTCTGATGTTGTGTTGCTTCTCGTTGTGGGGGTGGCGCATTTTCCAAGAAGGCCGGGGGTGGGCCATGGAAGGCCTAAAAAAAGACCGCTGTGCAGGTGGACGGCCCATCGAGCTTTCACCGCCAGGTGTTCTTTCATTGTATCGATGTCTGGTGGTTGTGGTAGGGGTGCTGCCGCTGTTGATAGTGAGATTTAGAGGTGTTTGGCACCTTGATCAGGCTATCTTTGGCCTCTTCATCTAATTCTTTCACCTGCTTCGAAAGGTTGTCCCCAAACAGCAAATTTGGCGGCTGAGCACTACTGGTCCTTCATAATCCGCAAATTTGGGATTAAGTGCTGGTTTAATGATGCTCTTCCTATAGATTGTTTGATTTCAAACTGGGTATTACACAGTAATACTAGAGCATCTTGTAGCTCTTCTGGCAACTCCCGGCCCATCAGCTGTTCTGGTCACTGCTGTGATCCTCTGCAGCCAGCAGTTTGAGGATCCACTGTAAGCTTCCCACTCCTGGATCTTATAGATGGGCTCATGTTGCCCCAGATGGGGTTGTTGACTGCTGGAACATTAAGAGAATTGCAATTCTCTGGAGCAAGGTATTTTTCTCAGCCGTGGAGTTTAATTGGCTTGCTCCTGCAGCTGGTTTGTAGCCATGTAATTTATGCGGCTGCCAAAAGCTTTGGATGTATGGGCAGTCCTTTCTGTGTTGGCATAGCATGTTTTGTTTGCCACGCCCAGTAGTTCTTCTGGCACCCCATGACACAGATGACTGTTCAGCCATTTGCCCCTTCTTCAGGGTCAGCCCAGCTCTGACCCCTAATGCTCCCCTGCTGAAGAGGGTGAGGCATTTGCAGTCCATGCAAGGATGCTGCCGTGGGTCTGCGAGTGAGACCCACTGTGACTCTGCCCTGCATAAAGCAAGGTCACGCTGGAGCAACTGCTCCACCATCCGCTCCAAGCGGGAAAGGACGCCCACCGTCGCTATCCGCGAACGGGCGTGTCTTCACAGGTCCGGACCCAGCTGAGTCAACGGCCCTGTCCACTTCCGGGTGGCTTTGCCGCCGGGCCGCGGTGTACCTTCGGACTGTAGCGGCGGGAAGTAAGTCGGGAACTGCTGGTAGCACCTGCAGCTCTGGAGAAACGGCACGCTGCTGGCTGCTTTCCATAGCAGCTGTTTTTGCCGCTCCTTCTCCTGGACTGCCGCGACTCCATGGTGTTTCCTGAAACACAAAACACGTGCAGTCGCCACGCCACCAGAATGGTAAGACTTACCTCAAGTTTTTTAAACCTACACTGGAGGAGCGACGCTCCTCCCGACTGTCGCTTCCGCAATGCGTTCGACGATATGTCGCGCATGCGTGCAGGCGGGGTCTTCACGTAGTCACTCACGTGACTCCGAAGTAAAATTCATGTAGTGGATCATTCACAAAACAACTAAGGAGGACACAAACAATCTCCCTGATGTACTAGTGGCCAGAGGATCTAGGCTGACGGAGGAACTGAAGGAAATTCACATTAGGCAGGAAATGGTGTTGATGGGACTGAAGGCTGATAAATCCCCTGGGCCCGGTGATCTGCATCCCAGGGTACTTAGGGAAGTGGCTCTAGAAATCGTGAATGCATTGATGATCATTTTCCAATGTTCTATAGATCAGGATCAGTTCCTGTGGATTGGAGGGTAGCTAATGTTATCCCAGGCGGGAGAGAGAAAACGGGGAATTATAGACCAGTTGCCTGACATCAGGGGTGGGGAAGATGCTGGAGTCAATTATAAAAGATGAAACAGTGGCACACTTGGATAGCAGTAGCAGGATCGGTCAGCATGGATTTACGAAGGGGAAATTATGCCTGACTAATCTTCTGTAATTTATTGAGGGTGTAACTGAGAAAATGGTCAAGGGAGATCCAGTGGATGTAGTGTTCCTGGACTTTCAGAAAGCATTTGATAAGGTCCCACATAGGAGGTTAGTGGGCAAAATTAGAGCACATGGTATTGGGGGAAGGGTGCTGACATGAATAGAAAATTGGTTGGCAGGCAGGAAATAAAGAGTAGGGATTAACGGGTCCCTTTCAGAATAGTCGGCAGTAACTAGTGGGGTACTGCAAGGCTCAGTGCTTGGACTGCAGCTACAGTATTTACAATATATATTAATGATTTAGATGAAGGGATTGAAAGTAACATTAGCAAAGTTTCAGAAGACACAAAGCTGGGTGGCAGTGTGAACTGTGAGGAGTATGCTAAGAGGATGCAGGGTGACTTGGACAGGTTGGATGAGTGGGCAGATGGATGGCAGATGCAGTTTAATGTGGATAAATGTGAGGGTATCCACTTTGGTGGCAAAACAGGAAGGCAGATTATTATCTAAATTGTGTCAAGGGAAAAGGCGATGTACAATGGGATCTGGGGTTTTTGTTCGTCACTCACTGAAAGTAAGCATGCAGGTACAGCAGGCAGTGAGGAAAGCGAATGGCATGTTGGCCTTCATAACAAGAGGAGTTTAGTATAGGAACAAATAGGTTCTTCTGCAGTTGCACAGAGCCCTGGTGAGACCACACCTGGAGTATTGTGTGAAGTTTTGGTCTCCAAAATTGAGGAAGGACATTCTTGCTATTGATGGAGTGCAGTGTGGTAGTTGACGACTGTGTTTCCTCACTTGTGGTTACATTCCCAAAATTTAGAAATAGCTGGAAACAACTTTGGACACCCCAAAGGGAATGTGATCCACGTTGGCGCATGTTCATTCCTTTGATTGGTATATGTCTTTGGTATATGCATTGGTGTATGTTTTGATACCAAATATATACACAAATTCATAGGGGTCAGAAGGTATGGGGGGAGAGCAGAATGGAGAGAGAGAGAATTTCGTGGATTTAGGGGAGAGATATAGATCAGCCACGGTTGAATGGTCGAGTATACTTGATGGGCCGAATAGACAATAGCCAAAAGGTGCAGGAGTAGGCCATTCGGCCCTTCGAGCGAGCACCACCATTCAATGTGATCATGGCTGATAATCCCCAATCAGTACCCAGTTATTGCCTTCTCCCCACATCCCCTAATCCCGCTATGTTTAAGAGCCCTATCTAGCTCACTCGTGAAAGCATCCAGAGAACCTGTCTCCATAAATAAATGTCAGTACTTCCACATTAACGGGAGGTCCCATATAAGGACATCCGGATGACTTCTTGATATTTTCTTGCTGTGATTCCAGATTTGACAACGACATGGATGGGAGTGTTCGCAGGTCCGAGAACAATCCAATCCATCCCGTTCTCCTGCTTATTTCCTCGTAACCTATTCGTTCACAATGCCAATCAAAGCTCCTACATTAACTGACATTTACAGTGGCCAATTAGCCCAACAAACTGCACGACCCTGGGGTTTGATGAGAAATTGCAGCTCACTGGGGGTCGGGGGGGGGTGGGGGGTGGGGGGAGGGGTGGGGGGGGGGGGGGGGGTTGGGGGGGGGGGGGGGGGGGGGGGGGGGTTGGGAGTAGGGAGGGGGGGGGGGTTGGGAGATGGGCGGGGCGTCACTGGGAGACGGATAAAATACCGCAAAGATTGCATCGCAGCTCAGGGTTCAACCCAGCTCGCTGGAGATCCGAGCCAAATGGTCTACCTGCAGCGCCACCGCAGTCCACACCAGGGTATTCCCATCGGTGGAGTGAGGGCTGACTGAGATTACTTTAGGTTACTATTTAATCTCCTGCAGGACCTATGGGCTCATTCATTTGAAAGAAGGTTCTGGGGCCCAAACTGAAGACTAACAACATTTTTATTTATTAAAATTATCTGATGTTTCATCTTTTATATTTCATATTTTATATTTTATTCATATTTTAATTGTGTTTATTTGCTTTCTTTTGAATGAAATTCACTTAAATCTATTTCTGTACCTTTAATGGCTTCTGAATGTCATAAAGGTTTAGAGACATTGAAAGAACCCCAATAGCTTGACAAACATCAGAACTAGGAGACGACTTTCCCATTTTGTTAAGAGCTTTCAGGCGCTTTCGTGGACCATCACATCGCTCGCATCATATTATTCAAGGATCAGCTTCTATCAAGCTCGTTCCGGGGACAGTTTTGGCCGTTCATAATGCCCTTCCAAGTCCATTAAGCCGACGTTCCGTGAATGTTGAATGCGGGTGGCATACAAGGGACCCGACTCGGGAATCCTGGGACCACAGACGATTTCTTAATTCTCCACGGTCAAATACGCATACTATTATTTTGCTCACTCACTGAATCCGTTTGTTCCTTGTTTTTACTCAGTTTATTCCCCATCGTACCGTTTTACGATCTGCGCCTCTCCTGACTGGAAGGGAACTCCGCTTAACCAGCTAATGAGCAAACCCTGGATTATTGCATCCCGCCCCCTGCTTCCGATCTAACTGTGCGCCCATAGGTCATTCAATTTGATTGAGCGGCACCATCTCACCCATTGTGGAATCGTTTTTTTCCGTCATAGTGACTATTATCGTCATAGTGACATAGTGACATATCTTATCGCCATAGTGACATCTCAATGCTGAATCCTGTTATTAATCTCCTTTCCAGTGCAAATTGTCTCATTTATCCCTTCCTTTCGAATGTACGCTATCCCAGTTAGATAAAATGTGCGGGGAGGAACTGCAGATGCTTGTTTAAACCGAAGATAGACACAAAAAGCTGGAGTAACTCAGCGAGACAGGCAGCATATTTGGAGAGAAGGAATGATTGACGTTTCGGGTCGAGACCCTTCTTGGTCACCCATTCGTTCTCTCCAGAGATGCTGCCTCACCCACTGAGTTACTACAGCTATTCGTGCCTATCCCAGTTTGAAACATGGCTGTGTATTTCCTTAATTGATTAAAAGTGATAAATTTCAAACAGATCTACGCAACTCTCCTTCTCCTACTCCTTGTCCAACTGGTTCCATGTGCCCACCAACCCTCACTTTCCCTCCTTGGCCACCTTTCTCATTTTTGGTTCTCTGCCCCTGTTAGTCTCTATCTATCACCAATCCACTATCTGCTTTTCTCGACTCTATCGCTCCCCCCCCCCCCCCCATGTGTTCCATGTCTCACCACCTTTCCCACTATCAGTTTCAGTAAATGCAGTCTCCCGTGTCTCTATATATCATTTGCCACCTTCCCCCGGCCTATTTTCTCATTTTTGCTTCTCTCCCCATATCAGTCTATATCATCCACTCACCAGCAGCTTTCTTCCGGCTCTATCATTCCCCCTCTTTAACATGGCACTGTGAGAAATAGAGTGATTAAATCCCCACTGTTGTGAAGGTCCGGGCAATGATTCTAACATCGTTGTCTCTAAAGTAACCAGCATCGTTCTTGAGCACCACTGATAGCATTGTATAGTGGCAGGCAGAGATAGGGGATGCGGCCATAATCACCAGATACTAGCTTTTCAATTAAAATACAAGAAACTAGGCCAGGTCAATTGCAACTCAGCATGCTTAATGAAATAAATGAATATTACTTACACGCCCCTGGTTGAGAAACTTCTCATTACCATGCACATGTAAGAACATGGGATGTATGATGTGGGAGGTACTCGGGGACGTACCTATAGACTGTGCACCTCAGTGCTCTGATTGGGAAGAGCCAGAGGGGATGTTAAGCCAGCAGAATTGTGTGTATAAAGGGGCTGTACTTTCCTGACTTTGGTGTGCCTCTAGGGGACAGCAAAGGAGAGGCACCTATTCTGCAGAATATTATCTTAATAAAAGCTTCTTTGCTGACTTTGTCTCAAACAGCGTTTGTGATTTTTTAATATCTCACAATTTGGAGGCTCGGTTCTGGTATTTAATTACTCCAGGCCAGCTGACTGGAGCACACGGACAAAGAGAAGGTGCACCCCGCTGAGTTCAGCGATCTCAGACTCCTTGCTTACCGTCAGAAGGTTTGAGCAGTGATGCCCGGACCAAACAGAGACTCCGCAAAGAAGTGAAGTTGGTTGGAGTTGGTTGAAAATCGTGAAAATCGAGTAATTCTGTGCACAGACCCCGGTAAGAAACTTTGACTATTACAGTATTACCTGGGCGATTTGATAAAAGATCGGAGAGGAATTCCGATCAAGAGAATGCGAAATGTAAGTGAAAAACCCAGAAGGGAGGGAAAAGGCCTAAAGCCAAATCCCCGCATTCTGCCTAATAGTCCGTTGGGGCGAATGCTGAACCACTGGGGGGCAGGAAATACCCAGGGGTTGGAAAAGACAACAATGATAAGGTATTGTTACTTTGAATGGTCAAAACACCCGATAAAAGGAGCTTCGGTCTGGTGGCCAGAGGATGGGTCAGATGAGGAATGGGTACAACAGGCATTGAATGAATATGTGAAAAATAAACCCAATCCAATAATAGAAGAGATCAAGTATGCCGCAGTATGGGAAACGGGATGCAATCTATTGAAATTAAAAGAGGAGTCTGGAGAGTTAAATTCCTTATCACCCTCATGGAATTTACTGGAGAACCTAGCTCCTCCCTATGTACATCCATCACCCGACGTAGCGCCGCCAATTCGACCCAACCTCCACTCGTGGCGACGGGAGTGGAAGAAGTGACACCTGGGTCCGCTTTGATGGTAAAAAGAAAGGTCAGGGTAAAACAAGAATTTAATGATGATGTAACTGACGGTGATGACACCGACAGTGACCTACCGGACCCCAGGAGTGAGAAAGAAAAGGGAATAAAGAGACAGGAGGCGGTCGCGGTAGATGAATGAAACCCCCATCACCAGGAGAAGGAGTCAGGAGGTCAGCAGAGTAAGAAGAAGATCCGTAAAAATTAGACCTCTAAGAGAGGTACCCATGGGAGGACCCCGAGGGGGAATGGGGTTTGTTAATGTCTCCTTAACTAGTACTCAAGTGAGGAATTTCAAAAAAAAGAAATGAGAAGCCCCCTAGGGGATCCTTAAGGTCTGGCAGAAACAGTTAGATCAGTTCCTCGGCGCCAACACATATCTTTACAACATGGGAGGAGTTAATGGCCATTATGGGATCTCTTTCACATCCGAGGAGAGGCGAATGATTAGGACAGCACCCAATGAAAAAGTGGGAACAGGAGACCCACCAGGGGAGCAAAATGCTGCTGGCAGCAGATAAATTCCCAAATACAATGAGCCAGATTGGGACAAAGGGAACAGCAGCAGGACGACGGGAATATAAAGGACCTGCGGGATAGAATTTATTTAAAGGAATAGAGAGGCAGTACCCAAAGGACAGAATTTCGAACGAGCATTTGAGAATGGACAGCAGAAAGATGAGGCCCCGACAGTGTTCCTTCAAAGACTCAGGAAGAACATGCAACAGTGTTCCGGAATAGATTCGGCCAAAGTTTGGAGCAGGTACTGGAGGATTTCCCAGGTCACGGGGAAACACACTTGGGGAGAAGGAAGCCCCGGGGGTAAAGAAGGAACCTCAAAGAAATTTCAGGAAATAGAAGAAGCTCATCTTAAGCACATGAAAGAAATATTGAGTTGTTTCACAACATCTACAGAAGAAACTCATATACAGATTGGTCAGGTACATGAGGAGTTGCAATAAGAATTATCTAAATGTTAATGTGGAATTCTCTGCCACAGAAGGTAGTTGAGGCCAGTTCATTGGCTATATTTAAGAGGGAGTTAGATGTGGCCCTTGTGGCCCTTGTGGCTAAAGGGATCAGGGGGTATGGAGAGAAGGCAGGTACGGGATACTGAGATGGACGATCAGCCATGATCATATTGAATGGTGGTTCAGGCTCGAAGGGTCGAATGGCCTACTCCTGTACCTATTTTCTATGATTCTATGAAACTTTAATCTGTGTAGGAAATTGCATAATTTCATTGAAGTAAGAATGGAATGAATGTGATTTGTGTGTAAAAACCGGTTTTGAATGAATGAGGAAGTTCATGTATGTGATAAGTTTGTTTGTTGTAGGCCACATGCTGTAAGGGTAGGTGTGTGTGTTCCTTTAAGAAATTGTAAGCAATGGGGGAGGTTACGAACAGCTGTAAGGTAACGAACAACGCTTTGTATCATCACAACTTAAAAGGGGAAAGTTGGAAAATCTAGGTTGCTTGGTTTTGCTGATGTTTCTATAGATTTATTTTCAGTAAAGTTAATTTGGAAAATTGTTACTAGTACTAAATAGTGGTGAGAATGGATTGAAATAATTGGAAATAAGTTAATTGCTGAAACATGACCAGCTTTTGTGGTTTGTTTAGATAACCATTCTGGTTGGAGAAGGGTAATGATTGTTTGCTGAGATTTTCAGAAAACAGTTGTGAGGAAGTGGCCCAAGGAAGGCACTTTCAAGATAACTGTGTGACCAAGATGGAAGTGTTAAATTACGAATTATATGTCACCAGATAAGGTGGAAAGGTGGGAAAAGGTGAGAGGAAAGGAATTAGATGTACTTAAGCAGTTTAGAGAGGAAAGGAGAGTAGAGGCAGTGAGGAGGTAACAGAAGTAGGAAAACGACAGGTGTGAAAGTAATAAATCAGGAGTCAGTTGGAAGAATTTTAAAAGAAAGGTGAATTACATTTGCAAAGGAGGATAAACTATCTGAGAAGTACGAAATTGAGTTTAGAATGAGAAATAAGGCATATCAGAAAGGATTAAAGTGGGAAGCAGAGGGATAAATTGATGAGACTACTTTAAAGAGATAAGAGCAGGCCAGACACAGATTATCCTTTGGGGCACCCATACACTGAGAGGGCTAAAAAAATACCTTACCCAATATTCCTGATGGGGCAGGAAATGGATTATGGCTTTGGAGGAGGAGAACGTGGGACGATTATTGGCTATGGGAGATTTGAAGGCACTGTTGGTGAAAGTGATAGGAACCACTAAACTGACAGAACTCCTGAAGATGGCTGGTATAAAATGTGAACAATGCAATAAACAATGGCACGCTGTTTGACACAGTCAGACAGAGGGTATGGCAGGCCCTCAGACAATAATCCAGCAGCCTATCTAGAGAACAAGCTGAAAAGGTGGAGACTGGAAACTGAACAAGAAATAGAAGGCAACCAGTTAATGAACACTATATTCTGAACCACTGTGGTGGATGTCATTCCTCCTAGTCAAGTCTAGACTGGAGGAGGTGGTGGGATTGTCATCTATTTGCCACCCCTGATTCAGTGATCATTTGGTCAATGAGGTTGAGAAATATCGCAAAGATAGAAAAAAGACTTGCAGACCATCAGGAAGAGGTGCAGAGGAAGATGATGCAAATGTAACTTCAAGAGCTCAAAAAGAAAGAGCGTGAAAAGGAATGACATGTTGTCAGTAACAACAGACCTGGTTAAAAAGTCTGAAATAAGTGATGCACCGACACACAGTGAGTCCTATGACAGAGCCAAACAGGGGCCAGAGAATACCATGCCAATAATAAATGTATTTGGGAGAGTATTTCCACAAATGCCCTATCAGGAGTGAAATAAATCTGGATATAAGCCCAGGCAGGACTGTGGTCCCCAAGGGAGGGAGGGATCTCAAGAAGGAGGTCAAGAAAGGCTAGTAAGGAGACAGGTAATGGATAAGATGTGTTGGGGATGTGAACAGGTATGGTAATCAGGAAATAATAATACTAATTAAGATAGTGGTGAACACAGCTATGGTAAGAACATTAAGAAGAAGTATTAAAGACACCTAGGCTGGGATGCAGCAGGGTTTTAAATACTAGCCCCATGTTTATAATCAGATGTTAAAGGCAGATTTGGAAGGTGTTGATATAGTATGTGGATGATTTGTTGGTTTGTTCCACAAGTGAGAAGCAATGTGAGAGAGACGTTGTAATTATCTTGGAAACGATGGCATAGGAGGTCATAAAGTATCAAGGAAAAAGTTGTTGTTTTGTCAGCAGCAGGTAGAATATTTTGGACGAGTAATATCTAAAGAAGTAAAAGCTATAACGCAGGATCAAATTGGAGCGATAATTGAAGTTCCCAAACCTCAGACAGTAGGACAGATGATGATGATCTTAGGAATGGCAGGATATAGTTCAGACTAAATTGGGAAGTATGGTGAAATTGTGATGCCATTAAGGAAAATAATGAAGGAAGAAGGACACACAAGTCTGATAAATGTTTTACAATCAGAGCCTTTTGAATGAAGGGGACAAAAACGTTTTGCTTGTGGATGTTTTTTGTTAAAGGGATCATAATAGCAAGTATGTAGGGTTTGAAGTGATGCATCGGGATGAATTAGACTTTAAGGTAATCAAATTGGAAGCTTGCCTGCAATCTTGCTTAGCTCAGTTGGCAGAAATTAAGGCTTTAAGAGCAGCATATGTACATGGAGTCTGGCACATGTTTGGAGCAGTAGGGAAACAGAAAGGCTTTGAGAAAAGCAACGGATACCCCATGCAAAGTTAGCAGTATCGCCCTATGAAATGTTGTTTGGGTTACTTTGTTTGGGAAAGCTAGAAGGAATACCCACCGTAGAGGGCAGTGATGTATTCTTAAGGAACTATTTACTGGCAGTATCTCGTTCTCTTACAGAATTAAACGCTAAAGGATTATTGGCTCAAAGTCCACCACTCGACTTTCCAATACATGCTGTAAAGGCCGGCGACTGGGTACTGGTCAAGATAAAAGGAGGAGGAGAAACTCCAGCCCCGGTGGACCGGCCCATACCTAGTATTACTGACAACCGGGATTTTTCCTGCTAAACACCGAAGAGGGGCGGTCTCTAGGAACATCCATATTTGATGACCTATATCGGAAGAAGAGGAAAATGGACATCGGAGAATGGGAAGATGATGAATGGCCACCCACAAGAATCTTCACATACTATGAACCAGCCACTTGGGCACAGGACGGATCCTGGGGCTACCGAACCCCGGTATCCATGTTAAACCAGATTATAAGACTCCAGGCAGTACTGGAAGTAATTACCAACCAAACTGCGGTGGCACTAGAGATGATGGCGAAGCAGCATGAGAGATGAGAGCAGATGAGAGCAGCAATATGCCAGAACCGGTTGGCCCTAGATTACCTCCTGGCCGAAGAAGGAGGGGTATGCAGACAATTCAACTTCTCTAATTGCTGCCTAAATATCGATGACAACGGACAGGCAGTAATGGACATATCAGAAGGAATCCGGAAATTGGCACATGTTCCAATACAAAAGTGGAATTCGATTATGGGTACCCGATGGTGGGATTCCATCCTCGGAGGAACATGGTGGAGAATGGCGGGACTCGTGTTTCTATGTGCATTGGCTGGGCTGATCTTTCTCCCCTGTTGTATCTATGGGAGAAAAAGGGGTAATAGAGAAAATAATGATAATGTTACCAGGGAAGGTCCAGGATCCACAGGAAGAGGAGATTAGGAGAATGTTACTTCAATTGGAACCAAGAGAGCTTGAAATTGGGGTTTAATCAACAAATGCGTAGCAAACGGAAAAGGGAGGATTGTGAGAAATAGAGTGATTAAACCCCCACTGTTGTGGTGTTCCGGGCAATGATTCTAACATCGTTGTCTCTAAAGTAACCAGCATCGTCCTTGAGCACCTCTGATAGCATTGTATAGTGGCAGGCAGAGATGGGGAATGCGGCCATAATCACCAGATACTAGCTTTTCAATTAATATACAAGAAACTAGGCCAAGTCAATTGCAACTAAGCATGCTTAATGAAATAAATGAATATTACTCACACGCCCCTGGTTGAGAAACTGCTCATTACCATGCACATGTATGAACATGCGATGTATGATGTGGGAGGTACTGGGGGACGTACCTATAGACTGTGTACCTCAGTGCTCTGATTGGGAAGAGCCAGACGGGAGGTTAAGCCAGCAGAATTGTGTGTATAAAGGGGCTTTACTTTCCTGACTTTGGTGTGGCTCTAGGGGACAGCAAAGGAGAGGCACCTATTCTGCAGAATATTATCACCACAAAACAACTAATAATAAACACTTCTTTGACTGACTTGGTCTCAAAAGCGTTTGTGATTTTTAAAAAATCTCACAGCACCTTCTGCCCCTTCTAAACTAGTTCCAATTTTCACCAGCCAGCCCCTGTCTTACCCCCATTCTTAGCTCTTTATATTGACTACCTCCCCACAACAAACAATCCGGATGCACGTACTCGACCCCAAAAGCTGCCTGTCTCTTTGCCACCAAATCCTCCGACCACCCGAGTTCCTCCAGCATTTTGCTTCTGCTTTATTTACCTAGCCCTCTCTGATTGTTGTTCTACTGGCCCTCTGCAAACCAATGCCATCTTTACCATCTTACTTGATCGGTTTTAAATTTCCCGTGAGTTGTGTACTCCATAATCATTCTTAATGAAGTCTGCGGCACTGGAGTACCCAACTGGACTACGGCTGTGGCAAAATTGTCACCGTCGTGAAAATATAATCAGGTATAATATAATCAGAGAAGGTGACTCTGCACATAATTGGGTTGTTGCGAATTAACGCTTCCATAAACTTACAGCTGACGCGTTGCATTTGCACTTGCTTGCGTATAACTAACATTGAAGACCGTTAATAATGTAAAAAATATACAATGTTTAAAATCGCCCAAGAGAAAATCATGTGTAAAATCTGGTATAGTCACTGATATGCTTTTACATGTGAGACCAGATCGTTGACAAAAAATGGACCACGGTTGACGGAAGTACGTAGCAAGGAACTACGGATGCTGGTTTACACGGAAGATGCTGGTGTTACTTAGCGGGGACAGGCAAAAACTCTGGGCAGTCTATCTATCCAGCGATGCTGCCTGACCCGCTGAGTTACTCCAGCATTTCGTGTTTATATTCAATGTAAACCGGTATCTGTAGTTCTTTTCATAGCCATTTATTGTTCTTTCCCGCCGTAACCCACCTAGAATTACTTTAAAAAGACAAATTTGGATTAGTTTAATTCGGCGCCATGGCCTGGAAATACAATCATGGCGAATAAACTCTTCGTGTACTGCATCGCTTCCGTCCTAACTGTTGTAAAGTTATTTAGCTGAACATAAAATTTCTGTTTAGCATATTTACTAATGTATTAATGCATATTTAGGATATCATTATTTTGATACAAAATAGTCGAGCAATGCAGGGCGATAAACGAGACATTATTGCTCTCCCCTCCTTATTAAATTACATTGTGCAATTCCTGTGACTGAAAAAAACTATAAAGGAAACAGACATGTAATCTCTAAGCGTGAATTTTATTTCCAAATGTATCAATTCAAGACATCATATATTTGAATCAATCCAGCACAACCAGATTGGCGATGTTTCGTCTTCAGTGGGTTTGCCTGAGTCTCGTGTTTAAACCACACAGGAGTAAAGCTCGTGTGAGTTCCAGTCTGACGCTGGCAGAGTCAGGTAAACTGCTGGTACTGAACGTGTTGTCCTGATCCTGGCTGGGCTCGGCCTGTGTCGACGCCATCACTTCTCGTACTTGCCATCCACCGTCCACCCAATGTCAACAAACGCAGGGTTGAACCCGTTCACGCAACACACCAGAGTGACGGTGCCCTTTCCCGCGATTTCTTCCTCTGAAGGTCCAAGGACGGACACCGCGGGAGGCTGGGGATCTGGCAAATAGAAAGAAGTACAGCATAGTGAATTATTAACGCTGGCCTTCCGAATCAAGTGTTTACTTTGCTTCCCCAGGTTCCAGAGATAGATCATTTGCCGTGTGAGGGAGAATTGAGTAGACGGGGATGCAATGTCTAGATTTCAGAGCAATGAATTATAATCGCATCGAAACAGGCAAACTCCTTTCATGTATTGAAAGGTTGCCTGCAGCGAGAACATTTCCGAAGAGAACAGATTCAGAATATCTTTCAAAGGTAGACAAAAATGCTGGAGAAACTCAGCGGGTGAAGCGGCACCTATGGAGCGAAGGAAATATGCGACTTTTCGGGTCGAGACCCTTCTTCAGATTGAAGAATGTCTGAAGAAGTGTCTCGATCCGAAACGGCACCTATTCCCTCGCTCCATATATGCTGCATCACCCGCTGAGTTTCTCCAATATTTTTGTCTACCTTCGATATTTCCAGCATCTGCAGTTCTTTCTTAAACAGAATACCTTTCAGGCCGTTTAGGATTAATATGAACTGAGTATCTTCGGAGCCAACTGGAAGTATTGGGTAGTCTACTCCTGACCCCATATATTATGTTTTTCTTTCCACTAATTTACAATTAATATAATTTTGCAAACACGTGAAAATGTCTGTGCAACAGAAGATCATACTACAGTTTGTCCAAAGGTCTGGAAACAAATGAAAGAATAAATCAACGATTTTAGGTAGATAATTTGGAAAGGGACACTCCCGTAATTCGATACGTTGTGTTCCATTCAATGTTCATTCTATTTACATCCTTAGGATTGAAAATATAATTCGGACAATCTTGATGTTTTCGAAGTAAAATGAGTGATTCAGGAAGGGTGGGGGAAGGTGGGGTCGGTCAGAGGAATCGACATTCATTAAAGCAGGACGCTTACAATGAAATTCTTTGGTCTCGTTTCACTCCATTCTTGAAATTGTAAGCAGCGAGATTTGGAGTTTAGCCACAAAACTCAAAATATTTCAGTGCGTCCAATTCAGATAATTTCCGCTACAATTTAAACCCCCCCCCCCCCCCCCCCCCCCCCCCCCCCCCCCACCCCCCCCCCCCCCCACCCCCATCCTTTCGCCACTTCAATTGTTTACAATTTTGCACTATTTCTGTGGATGTGCCGAAAGTATATCAGGCTACTGCTGGGACGTCGGGATTTTCACTCCCTCAACAACCTACTCGCATTGACCAAGATTCCGGCCGGTTCACAGGAAGAACAAATTCAAAAGTCTGCTGAACAACTTCATCCTCCTCGCGATACATTCACATGAGCAAGGTCAAGGGTGCTAAAGTCACACAATGTGCAAGTTCATTAAATGCATGTTCCAACAAATAACGACAGTTATTATGAATGAATGTTTATCGTTACACCAAGCCGAAGAAGACATTTCAGTTCGAAAGAAATGTCCCCAGATGTATCCAGGCCAATACCTTACTGCCTTTGGGTACTGGGGTTATGAAACGTAAGATATCAATGCAAATTCCCTCTTAGTGTAAATAAAATCCATTGTCTTCTCAAGGAATGAAGTCAGACTGCTGAAGCCAGTTCGCCCTACTCTATTGAGCAAAACACAAAACACAAAATGCAGGAGGATCTCGGAGGATCAGGCAGCATCTTGGAAGGTAATGAACAGGTTCATTCGCTTCACAGCTGCTGCCTGGCCCACTGTGTTCCCCAGCACTTCGTGTTTTATTCAGGATTTAAGCATCTGCAGTTATTGTACGGTCCTTCCCTTGCTATCTTAAAGCACAGTTCACGCGGTCCTCGTTTCAATAGATCTAAATGCTGTTAATACTGTCGCACCAAAAGGGAATGTTTTTGACAGGGTCCTGAAAAAGCACGGATTTTTGATGTTTAAATTGTTTTCTATAATTGCGGAGTTGGATATCAGATGCATCCGCTGCAAATTGTACGGACGCTGATACAATGGTGGGACTGCAACCTTCATTCACAAATTAATTCCTGAGTTACGGAGGTTGTACTACAAAGAGAAGTTATACTGGCCGGGGCTGCGCTGTGAAAACATGGACAATAATTGGAACATAAATATTTCCTATTGCCTATGACAGTTTTAGAGACCGGGATGCGGGTTCTAGGCTTGGAATTCTCGAAGGGAGGGGACGATGTCAAGACTGAGGTGAAAATAAATTTAGTTATTAGATGGCGCTGAATTATTTGAAATCTCAACCCAAGAGCGCTGTTGGAGCCCATCCGCCGACTATGTGTGACGTAGAGGTTACGTTACGGGTTTCAAGGCATATTCTATTTGAATGTTCTATTAGAATGTTCTAATTTTGGAGATGAGTGAAACTTGCAACAATTTCATACACCAGCCCCTGCAACATCAATGGAAAAATGCTCACCATAGTGTTTGCTGTGAAATAAAATGCGACGTGTACAGGTTTTATAATTGCGGTTTTGGTATTTGCTGACTGAGTTTGAGCACGCGAGTCAATTCAAAATGTATTTCCTCGTCGAACGTTACGGCGAAGATCCTCATAGGACATTGCTACTTCAAACAATTCTCTACTTTCATCGGTGCTTCAGTTTTGGCTTCGATACTGACACCGCTATTTTTTTCTTTGAATCTATCACACCCTATGCTACATCCATTCCCGTCTCC
Source organism: Okamejei kenojei (assembly GCA_035221665.1). Classification (NCBI taxonomy): domain Eukaryota; kingdom Metazoa; phylum Chordata; class Chondrichthyes; order Rajiformes; family Rajidae; genus Okamejei; species Okamejei kenojei. Next base: position 30,579,484 of record CM069155.1, read on the forward strand.
TCTCAAAGTTGACCTAACCATTCCCGTCTCCTCTCAAAGTTGAAATGCTCGGTAAGAGGATCATCTAATAAGTGACTCCGAGATCCGCTCCACGTTTTTAACACGCAAACATGGAGACTGCATATGCTGAAACCTAGAGCAAACAAAAGCAAACTGGTGGACAAACTCAATGGACCAGGCGCCATCTGTGTACGTAACACATTGGAATTAGGACCTTGTCACGATGCTGGGGACTCAACCTGAAATGTCTCCACAGATGTTGCCTAACTCGCTGAGCGCCTCAGCCAGTTTGTTTATTTGCCCCAAGTTTTTTATCACGCTGCGTAAAAGGAAATGCAGTCCGTTTTCTTTAAATCTCACCAGTGGCTATTCACCTACCCTGTATTAATACATTATAATGGCGTCAGTTTCTATTTATATTCACAAAGCAAATTGTGGTTTGTTTTATACGCTTCCGTATTATTGCAAGAATTGGAGGACTACTTGTTGAACGTTTTGAACATCGGTTAAAATTGAAAGCTGGTGATTTGTCAAATGTCATTTTTCAGATAGCTATTATTTTACTTACTACTCAGATTCAGTTTGGTTCCTTTCCCGAATGTAAATACACCAGAACGTTCCACTAGACAGTAATAATCAGCGACATCCTCAGCTCGCAAGTTGGTGATGGTCAGGTGCATCTTGTTGTTTGGCTCATCGACGGTACCGGTGAATCGATCTGGAATTCCAGAAGCTCTGGTGCTCTCATACCACACAAAGACCGGGGCGCTGCCTGGCTTTTGCCAGTACCAGCTCGTGTAGTAGCCGCTCATCTGGCCTCCTGACATAGTACAAGTGATCTTGACAGTTTTCCCCAGAGAAGTCGAGATGGGCGTGGAGCCCCGAGTTAACAAAATCTCTGCGATTGAAGCTGGTGAAATAAAAAAATAATATTAAACATGCAATCTATCAGCAGAATGCAAAGAGCAGCTGCCTGGTGATTAGGTTTTCTACTCTACTTACTATGGAAACAGAACACGAATGTGGCTAGAACGCGAATCCATTCAGACATGGTGAAGGAGGTTGCGAGGATCAGAAATTGAATGTTTTTCGACAGAGGTCCGTTTCTGGTTCTTTAGAAATCTCCCCTTAAGAACTCCTCAATATCACAGCGTCACAGAGTTTTAATTATTTATGCAAATCTCTAACCACGTAACATCGAATTACTGGATCATTGTTGAGTGATATTGACAAATCATCGGGCTTTTTTCTCGCTTGGGCGTAGGGTAGAGGGCGGAGGGTATAGGTAGAATCGTAGAGGAAAACGGAAGAGTAGCAAATTGCATGGCCAGATGTAGAAACTGCTATGTAGTCAGTGGGTAAGTTTTGTTAAGTCAATAAAGCTTCACCAGAACCAAAGAAACCAGCTCTTCACAGATGCTACCGAGTGTACCACCATTTACTATTTTTATATCAGATTTCCAATGTCGCAATTTTATTTTAATTTTCAACTTCGTATTTCTGGTTGCGAGCTGGAAAGTGTGAAAAAAATACGTTGAAGATTTTACGAAGATTTTTGAAATTAATTTAAGCCTTAATTTGTGGAAACTTTATAAACTATGATTTTCTTTGCAGTTGTTACCCATACAGATAAAATGCTATGAATCGTTTAGGCTTTCGATGGCACCGCATAATCTTTGCAGCAAACCACGAGATTCTTTGTTCTTGGAGAGTTTCAAAACAGTTCACAATGTGTATATGTATATTTTTAGGTTATAATACTGTGTGACGAGCTAACAATTCAGTGGACGTTCCTGCCATTTCCCTTTTCATCGTCGTAGGACTGAAAGCATTAATACTTCAATTGTCAACTCGAAATGCACAGGGCAGATTGATGGTCAAGAGAAAAGAAGGCGCTGAGTATCATTGCAATGAAGATATGAGAAAGACAATTTCGTTTTGCACAATTACATGAAAACACGATAAATCCTTGAAACACATTTGAGAAAATAAAAGGCCCATGGGTAGCTTGAAGGATTTGTCATTGTGGGCGATAATATAGTGAACCGTATTTCTGAATGGGTAAAACAACAAATCAGAAAATAAGGACACTTGGAAACTTTGGAGTAAAATTGGCTCAATTGGGTAGGCTGAGATCATTGTCGAGAAATTACAGAGTTTAGGAAAATAATTTTTAGTGTCACAGAGTCATTCAGGGCTACAGTGTGGAAACAAGCCCTTTGGCCCAACTTCTCCACACCGGCCAACAATGCCCTAGCTACACGTCCCACTTGCCTGTGTTTGGTCCATATCCCTGCAAACCTGTCCGATCAAAGTGCCTGTCTAACTATTTCTTAAACCAGTTTGGCCCGTGAGGTCATTCTGAGGACTGGATAGGCACGCGTGACTTGGATTGGTACTGTTTCAGTCTTCAACGCACCGGACAGCGGACATAACATTAATGGCTTGGAACCATCTTGTCCTTGAATTGGTACTGGCTAAATGGTTGACATAGCTGCTGATCAGTTCAGTGACGTTTTCGGACATTATATTGTATGCGGAAGTCACAAACTACACGATCAAGGTCCACCAACCATGTTAGCTTTGCGCTCCGTCGCTTGGTTTCTGCGGGAAATCATTATCTCACAGACTTAATTAAGTAGGGGTGTTATTTTAGCTGGCTCTTGATCCATTTCTTTCTTGGTCACAATGTTTTACCTCCCATTATTATTTCAGATGTCTTACATCAGCATACCTTCTTTGCAAACAGGAACCACAATCGTCTTCTTTTTAGAAGGTGCATTCTATCGATGGGGATGACAAGCATTAAATATCAGTGTCAAACCGCATTCAAGAAAATCCAGGGCAATTATTTGAGGTTGAATATTGTAGTGAGCACCGGAGCTAGCTGCGTAGCACGGGACTTAAGAACTCACCCCGTGATGCCATCTGGGCCTACAGCTTTCCTCGTGCTCACCCGTGTCAGAGCCCTCCTCATGTCGTGCTGGGACAACGAGAATGTGTGCACATTCCTCCCTTCAGCTTCGATGGCCAGCACGCTGGCGGTGTTGTCGTTAGTCCGCAGACCTGGGGTGATGTTGCCCGTCTCGAAACAGGGGAAAGATTTTAAAAAATACTGGGGGTGGGGGGCCATTTTCACACAGTGGGCGGTGGATTTATGGAATAAGCTGTCAGAGGAGGTAGTTGAGGCAGATACCATAACACCATTTCAATGACACGGGCAGATGCATGGCCAAAAACGGTTTATGGGGATATGGACCACATAGGCGCACGTGGGACCAGCGTAGATGGGGCATCTTGTTCATGTATTTTCCAATAAAACCTGCTGAGATGTTGAAATCAAAAATCAAAACATATTTCCCAGGTCGTTAAGATTGTGGATATTCCATATCGAGATGCTCGATTACTATTACCGAAAAGCCATCCTGATTACTACGGCTTTTGTTTTAATGTTAATTTGGCATCCATATTTAATAAGATGATGCTTTGAAAGTGTTATAATGAGATAATGCATCCCGTTACTATTTATAAATTTAGCGTCTTAGTGTAATATTAGCTGCCGTGTTTTCGCGCGCCTATTTACACTCGACTTGGTGTAATATAGTAATAGTACAGATATCTTACGAATTAACTCAAATACATGAAGATCGCGCACTCGGACAACTTAAACTGAATAAAGAGATGTATGAATATTCCAGATTAGATATGCCGAGGCATTGTAACCTTAAACAGTACTACAGAGATGGGAGAAGATGGAAGCCAAATGAATGTGGTCACATGTTTACACTAGGTTCAAATGGGGTGGGATATTGCAACCTTCACGTGGTCCACCCTGCTTCAACTAATACAATCAGCCCGACGAGCACAATCTCTATATCTCCCACTCTATCTCTCCCTCTATCTCTCTCTATCTCTCTCTCTATCTCTATTTCTCTCTCTATTTCTCTCTGTCTCTCTCTCTCTCTCTCTCTCTATTTCTCTCTATCTCTCCATCTCTCTCTATCTTTCTTTATCTCTATCTCTCTCTATCTCTCTATCTCTATCTCTCTCTATCTCCCTTGATCTACAACTTAAGGCTGTGCACGCTATATGCAAGAAGAAGAAGATTAGGTTCGAAAAAGCAGCATCGTTGTAGATAGTCAGCTTCGCGTGATTGCATTGGGAAGAGTTACAGGAGAGTGATCAGAATGGAGGATGTAATTTAAGTGGCGAGACCGGATAAACCGCAATGCTTAACCTTGAGGGGAAACAATCATGGTAACCTGAAGGAGAGGTAAATACAATTCTGAAATTCTGGCTGGAATTGCAATGACTAAATCCCCCCCCCCCCCCCCCCCCCATCCCCAGTAGAGGTGCTACACGAGAAGGCATCAACGTTGGGCCAATGATAAGAGGAGAGGGGGGGGGGGGGGAGGGGATCTTTTCCATTCGCAGGGCGTTGCAGAGGGTCCAGAGGAGGTTTACGAGAATGATCCTAGGGATGAGTGGGTTAACATGTGATGAGCGTTTGACGACACTGGGCCTATGCTCGTTGGAGTTTTGAAGGTTGAGGGGACCTCATTGAAACTTACCAAATAGTGAAAGGCCTGGATTGAGTGGACTGAGAGAGGATGGTTCCACTAGTGGGAGAGTATATGGCCAGCAAGTTCGCTTCAGAATAAAAGAAGAGGAGGTGGAATTTCTTTAGTCAGAGGGTGGTGAAGCTATGAAATTCATTACCACAGAAGGTTATGGAGGGCAGGAGGACCTGTTCCGCGCTGCGTCACTAAACTAAACTAAACTAAACTAAACTAAACTAAACTAAACTGTCGCACTGATCTACAAGTCCATATATCAAGTGCGATTTACAAGGCACAATGGAAGAAAGTTGGGAACAAGGCCGCTTCTCTTTTTAAACGCTTTTTATTTTAGTGGCTCTTTGGTTAATTTACTGGCATTTGTAATTATTTTTAATCCTTTGAATTATTTACATAGCTCAAAATAATCAAAAATCACAATAGAAGGCAAATCTATGAAATTCATTACCACAGAAGGTTATGGAGGGCAGGAGGTTCGCCCTTCGGAGATACCAACTGCATTTCGTTGTCTCTGTATTGTACACTGCACAATGACAATTAAAGATTGAATTGAATTGAATTGAATTGAATTGAAGCTGATGACGGGTTCTTCTCTGAGTCATGGTTGGTGTGATTTTTTTCTGGCCTATTCACTTATGTTTATCATTACCTGCCTTCCTGCTTCGGTTAGATATCACCTGAAACTTCCAGACTTGGGAAAGGTACAGTAAACAGGTAAAACTAGAAGAGCAAATAGTGACTAAGGCAACTGGATCCACTCCAGAACATCCGAGCCAATGTTGCTGAGGGATTGTTCAATGATGGGAACATTGTCCATGGACCGTTCCTGTTCCTAAGCTAAATTCTCCTGAAGGTTTTGACAAAACCAAAACATTAGCTCTGTTCCACAGATGCTGAAAAATCTGAAGGCCTTTTTCATCCTTTGATGATTTTGAAATTACATTTTCCCTTGTCTCTAACAGTCCATTATGGCGTTTATGTGGAACAACATTTCTTCCCACTGACCCAGCGGGAGATAACACATTAGGTCTTTATTCTTTGGAGCGCAGAAGGTTAAGGGGGGACTTGATTGAGGTCTTTAAAATGATGAAAGGGATAGACAGAGTTGACGTGGATACGTTTTTCCCATTGAGGGTAGGGAAGATTCAAACAAGAGGGCATGACATGAGAGCTAAGGGACAGAAGTTTCGGGGTAACGTGAGGGGGAACTTCTTTACTCAGATGGTGGTGGCTGTGTGGAATGAGCTTCCAGCAGAAGTGGTGGAGGCAGGATCGATTTTAACATTTAAGACTAAAGTGGATAGGTATATGGACGTGAAGGGTATGGTCTGAGTGCAGGTAGATGGGACTAGGGGAAAACAAATTGTCGGCACGGACTGGAAGGGCTGAGAGGGCCTCTTTCCGTGCTGTAATTGTTATATGGTTATATGGTTATATGGTTATTCATAAGTTATTTTACTTCGGAGTCACGTGAGTGACTACGTGAATAGAAGCCCGTACAGCCGTTGGTGCGTCATGACGTCAGACGCTGGTGCAGTCGGGCGGTTGGAGCAGCAGCGCTCCTCCGAGCGGTAAGTTTAAACGGGTTACACGAAGAGCTGGAGAATTCAGCGGGTGCAGCAGCATCTAAGGAGCGAAGGAGATGGGCGACATTTCGGGTCGAGACCCTTCTTCAGACTTCACCCTCCATTCTCCAGCATCTGCAGTTTTCGTTAACAGGTTTAAACGGAGGTAAGGTTTGTTGAAATACTTTACCACAGGTCATTTTCTGCGACGGTTGGGAGTAGATATGTTGCAGAAAGTGAAGAAGGTGTCGGCGAGGCGCTCCGGGGGGTAGAAAGGAGAGTGACCAGGAGAGTGTTGAGGATGGAGGCCCGTCTGGTACACCTGGTCCGGTGCTGGCTACACAGCCAGTGGTTGCGGACCCACTGCCGGGAGGCAGTGGAGGCTTGTCAGTAGGGCGGAAGGCCACTGGCAAGTCTCTGTGGCCCGTAGATGAGTCGGGCCTGGAGGTTATACCCTCCATAGGAGAGTCCATTTGCTCACGGCTCTCCCAAGTCGAGATTCTATTACAAAAGAATGCTCGACAGGGACCAGCTCAGTGAGGAGGAGTGGTGCCCAAGCCAGGCTGATGGAGAGCTTGTGCTAGCAGCACCTGTTTCAGGGCTGCAAAACTATCCTGCCTGTGAGGAGGATGTTCTATCAGGGCCGTTTGCTGACACTGTTTCTATGCTGGAGGAGAGCAAGGTGTTCGGTTGGAGGTAATTCCGAACATTGCTGGGAAGTTTGCTGAGTGTAGAGAGGCAGGAAAGGCGATTGATGTAGAATTGGCCGAAGCCATTCAGTATATGCTCTCCCACCAGTTACAGGAGCTAGCTATGGATGAAGTAGCAAAAAACTATAAAGCTCCTGTTAATTGTGATCTCCTGAAGGTACCGGTGGTTAATCACCAATTAGCATAGATGGGTTTGCCTGCTAGGGCCCAGGAGATGAAGTTTAAAAAAAGTGCTTAAACTGTTGTAAGCAGGTATTACAGCTGTGGTGAAAGTTATTGATACAAATGATATGGTTGAAGCACACCAGGATGAACTGGGACTCCTTTGTAATGCATTTTGAAATGAATAATGTCGGGAGGGCCGCTATTAGGCCAGTGCTAACCCGAATTGGCGAGTTGTGCAAACCGACAGTGTACCACCACGAAATCTGTTGTTTGGTGGTAACCTTGCAAAAAGGGTCAAAGACTGTTATGAGGTTGTTATAACCATGGCCCTCATTAAGCCAGCTGGAAGCAAGGCAAAAAAGGTTCTCTACAAGAAGTCGAGGACAACAAAGGCCGCAAGGAAAGATGCTGGTAAGGAATATAACATTTGACAGACGATGAATTAACTGATGTTCCTGTTCAAATTGGGGAAGGTTAAAATTGTTCTCAAACAATGGCAGCAGTTGACATCAGATTTGTTCATACTTAGTGTATTGAAGTGGTGAAAAATTGGATTTTACTATGACAGTCTACCTAATCAACATTTTCCTAGTCGTAAACGTATTTTTCAGATGAGGAAAATGTGCTTATTCAAGCAGAGATTCAGTCATTACATAAGAAGGGGTAATTGAGCCTTCTGTCTATCAAAGTCAACAATTTCTGTCAAGTATATTTCCCCAGATCTAAAAAAGACTGGGGGATGTAGAATTATTCTGGATTTATCGAATTTGAACAAATTTGTTTGTTATAGGCATTTCAAAATGGAGAACTTTACCACGGGCAAACATCCAGTGTCCAAAGGGTATTATATGGCAACCATTGATTTAAAGAATGCGTATTACGCAGTGTCTATTCATGGTTGATGATAGAAGATATTTGAAATTTATTTGGATGACTGAGCTGTGGCAATTCAGGACATTGCCGAATGGATTAACTTCAGCTCCTAGATTATTTACTAAATTGGTAAACCTGTGTTAGCATTGCTTTAGAGCTCAGGGGCATGTGGTAATGGCCTATTTAGATGATTTCTGATTGTTGGAAAGACTCATGCTGAAACTCAATCATCAGTTTCAGTTGTTAAAATCACTTTTGAACAAATAGGATTTGTTATTCACCCAGGTAAATCTAAATTATCACCAGTCCAAATTATTGATTATCTGGGATTTACCATTAATTCCAATCACATGTTGGTAACTTTGTCCAGGGATAAATTGAATCAGTTAATTGAGGACTGTGTTAATCTCGTTGGCGAACAACGGCCTTTGATTAGACAAGTAGCCAGTTTTATTGGGAAGTTGTTGCAGCCTTTCCAGCTGTGCAGTATTGTCCTCTGCATTATCAACAATTACAACCATCAAAGGAACAGGCACTGAGAATACAAAGGGGATATTTTTGATAGGCCTATGCAGTTGTCAGCTGGGGCGATTGCTGGACATACAATGGTGGATTAGTACATGTTTCAAAAAATTTAAGGAAGGTTTCGTGGAATCACCGTCACTGATATTACAGACTGATGTGAGTGCACTGGGTTGGGGTGCAACAGATATGTCTTCTAGTTGTGGAGGCAGTTGGAATGTGGATGAGACATCGCTTCCTCAATTAAGAGGGATTGATTATTTAGAGTTGTTGGGCACCTGGTATGGGGCTCAAAGCTTATTGTTCTACAAGGAGGGATCTGCATGTGCAGCTCAGATTCACAACACCACAGCAGTGGCATATGTAAACCACATGGGTGGAGTTAAGTCACAGTCTTGTGATAGACTGGCTAACCAGATTTGGAGCTGGTGTATTGACCAAATATCTGGCTTTCAGCACTTTATTAGCCAGGAAGAGAGGTCACGTCAGTTAATGACAACATTGAATGGATGTTAAATCAGGATGTGTTTAACCAAATGATTGATCAGTATGCATTGCCAGATATTGACTTGTTTGCATCTCGATTAAATCATCAGTTACCTAGATATGTTTCATGGTAACCAGATTACTGGGGCAGTAGCAGTGGATGCATTTTCGCTGCATTGGGGGAGGAATGTTTGTGTATGTATTTCCTTCATTCTGTCTCATCAGCAGATTGTTTGCAAAAGATCAAGGAGGACACCGCTTCAGGGGTATTGGTAGTGCCAGATTGGCCTACACGAGCATGGTTTCCCGTTGTATTACAAATGGCTAGGAAGCCTTACATGCTTATGCCCAAGAATAAAAAATCTACTGGTAAATCCAGTCACTGGGGATCAACATCCTTTATAGGATCGTATTGATCTGTTAATTTGCAGATTTTAAGGAGGCCATACCTGGGGAGAGGACTGTCTCATCGGACGGTGGATGTTCTCACGTCGGCCTGCAGGGATAGTACACAGCAGCAATATATCACCTATATAAGGAAGTGGGAGCAATTCTGCCTACAGCAGGATATTGTATATCACACGGCAGGGATCAGGATGTATTAGAGTTTGTCAACTCTTTATTTTGACCAAAAAATTAAGTTACAGTGCAATTAATTCAGCCAGAAGTGCTCTGTCTTCTTATTTACCTATGAATGCAGAATTGCACACAGTAGGGACACATCCGTTAGTTCACGATTCATGAAGGGAGTTTTCAATTCTAATCCTCCTAAACTCAGGTATGCCGGTATTTGCAATGTGAGTGAGGTTTTTATGCTTCTTCGCCAGTGGGCTCGGTTACAAGCCTATCTATAGCCAAATTAACATAGAAACATAGAAATTAGGTGCAGGAGTAGGCCATTCAGCCTTCGAGCCTGCACCGCCATTCAATATGATCATGGCTGATCATCCAACTCAGTATCCCGTACCTGCCTTCTCTCCATACCCTCTGATCCCCTTAGCCACAAGGGCCACATCCAACTCACTCTTAAATATAGCCAATGACTGGCCTCAACTACCCTCTGTGGCAGAGAGTTCAGAGACTCACCACTCTCTGTGTGAAGAAAGTCTTTCTCATCTCGGTCTTAAAGGATTTCCCCCTTATCCTTAAGCTGTGACCCCTTGTCCTGGACTTCCCCAACATCGGGAACAATCTTCCTGCATCTAGCCTGTCCAACCCCTTAAGAATTTTGTAAGTTTCTATAAGATCCCTCTTAATCTCCTAAATTCCAGAGAGTATAAACCGAGGTCTATCCAGTCTTTCTTCATAAGACAGTCCTGACATCCCAGGAATCAGTCTGGTGAACCTTCTCTGCACTCCCTCTATGGCAATAATGTCCTTCCTCAGATTTGGAGACCAAAACTGCACGCAATACTCCAGGTGTGGTCTCACCAAGACCCTGTACAACTGAAGTAGAACCTCCCTGCTCCTGTACTCAAATCCTTTTGCTATGAAAGCTAACATACCATTCGCTTTTTTCACTGCCTGCTGCACCTGCATGCCTACTTTCAATGACTGGTGTACCATGACACCAGGTCTCGCTGCATCTCCCTTTTCCTAATCGGCCACCATTTAACTATGAAGGTGGTCATGCTTCTGGTGTTGGTTTCAGCCCAACGTGTACGAACATTGCAAAAGCTACAGCTAGATAGAATGCATGTGTCGGCTGATGCCATTATATTTTATGTCTATGATTTGCTTAAACATAATAAAAGAGGCATGACAGGATGTAAGATGGTGTTTTCAGCATACCCCGCAGATGATCGCTTCTGTATAGTCTCACATTTATCTCTTTACATTGAGATTACTAAACCTCTGAGAGGAACAGAGTTGGCTTTGTTTATTAGTCACAAAAAACCACACAGTAAGGTGTCGGTGCAAAACGATTTCAAGGTCCTCGCGGCCGCAGGATGGTCCAGTGAGCTAACTTTTCAGAGGTTTTGTCACAAGCCGATTCAAGGCTCGGGGTGTTTGCTGATTCTGGTGTCAGTACTGTTACATTTTTCCCCTGAGTTAGAGGGGTTTGTTTATGATTTGTTTGTAAATATAAACTGTTATTTCATTTAACAAATGTATTACTGATGCATGATTGATTGTTAACGACTTTTGAGTCAATCCAGGCAGTTCTTCGTGAACGTAGGATTTGAGTCTGCGGCGTGAATTCACAGTGCTTTGAAGTCTTCACGTAGTCACTCTCTCGTGACTCCAAAGTAAAATAGTAAGATTAAACGAGAACTTACCAGTTTTGAAGTTTGATCTTTATTTTATGGGGACTACGTTCCCGTCCGCTCCCACCCTCATAGATCTCATCTGGTAGTTCTAGTTTTATCATCTTACCGTTATACTTCGGTCATTGTTAGCTGTGAATTCATTCCGCTGCTTTGAAGATTGACGCACCAACGGCTGTACGGGCTTCTATTCACGTAGTCCCTCAACTCGACTCCTCATAAAATAAAGATCAAACTTCAAACTGGTAAGTTCTCATTTAATCTTACTAATTTAGAGCTGTCTCTGAATTAATTGCAGATGCGCCTATTGTATGTTCCGCCCGTTATCCACTCCTGATGAATACCAAATATCTTAATGAATTGGATTGTCATTTAAAATTTAAAACACGATCTGCCTGCTTCCTGCCAGAAGGATAATGATGCAAGAGAGTCACATACGGAATCACATCGTATTGAGGAATGATTGGAGGGGGGGGGGGTGGGGGGGGTGAGAATAAAATAAAATGCGGTAAGGGATACCTCAAAATTTGACAATTCAAACCCCCACCCAAGTTGTTGTACTAGTTTCACTGTCTTCCTGGTGAGTTTCATTGTCTCTAACTCGTTTTCTACGCCACAGCTAATAATGGTCTGTTTCATTTCCATCGTTAGTTTTTGCCTATCCTTTGTTAATTTGTTTTGTGCCTCTCTGTATCATCATTTATATTTCTAGTTTTCCTTTTCCCTGACTTTGTATATTAATGATTTGGACATGGGGATTGAAGGCTCTGTGGAAAAGTATGCAGATGATAGAAAATAGGTGGAGGGATAGATAGTGTAGAGAAAGCAGGGACTCTGCAAAAGGACTTTGACGGGTTGGGAGAGTGGGCAGAGAAGTGGCAGATGGGATATAGTGTGGCAAAGTGGGGAGTCACGCATTTTGGTAATAGGAATAAACTCATAGACTATTTTATAAATGGGATGAGAATCCAGAAATCAGAGGTGCAAAGGGACGGGAGTGCTGGTGCAGGATTCCCAAAAAGTAAGTCTGCAAGTTGAATCGGTAGTAGAGGAACCAAAATCATTGTTAGCATTTATTTCAAGAGGGCTTGTATACAACAATAGGTCTGTAATGTTGATGCTCTATAAGGCACTGGTAAGGCCGCATTTGGAATATTTTGAGTAACTTTGGGCACCATATCGGAGGAAGGATATGCTGACTGGAGAGCGTCCTGAGGAGGTTTATAAGAATGATCCCAGAAATGAGTAGGCTAACTATGATGGGCGTTTGCTGACACTGGGCCTGTACTCGCTGGAGTTTAGAAGAATGATGGGGTCCTCATTGAAACATACAGAATCGTGAAAGGCTTGGATAGATGGATGTGGAGATAATGTTTCCACTAGTGGCAGAGTCTAGGACTGAAGGCAATCACCTCAGAATTAAAGGGCATTTTTGTAGGAAGGAGATGAGGAGAAATGTATCTAGTAAGAGGGTGGTGAATCTGTGGAATTCTTTGTCACAGAAGGCTGTTGAGGCCGTCAGTGGATCTTTTTAAGGCAGAGATAGATAGATTCTTGATTAGTGCAGGTGTCAGAGGCTATTGGGAGAATGGGGTTAGAAGGGAGAGATAGATCAGCCATGATTGAATGGCGGAGTAGATAATTTGCTGAATGGCTTAAATCTACTCATATTCCTTATGTCCTTGACCTTATATTCTATGCCCAGACCTCTGAAGATAAGCATCCATATGTGCTTGCAGCCACCACCTACCCATCCTCTCCACGACCCCGAATCAACATGATTTGTCATGGGCAAATTTTTCAGGGACCTATAGACAACGATTCCTATTCTTCGCTGTTCTTGGACTTATTTGTGCCCTGCCATTTACTGCATATGGTGTATTTGATTTCCCAGAATACATCACCACACACTTGTCCGCCAACGCACTTCCAATAATGTAATGCTGTAGCCGAAGGCAACCTTCCTTACTTATCAACTTATAGTTATTGAGCATATCTGGCGTATTTAAAAATGCCTATGTACAATACGTATAACGCCTATCACCCAGCCTTAATCAAACTCCTTTGTTACTTCCTCAAATAAATTCATTTAAATTAGTGAGAAAGGGGTTCCTCCGCACAAATCTAGGTCGAATTTCCCAAATGAAACTAAACAGGCTTTCCAAATGTACAATAGAATTTTCAGAATTCAAAATGTTCTCCAATAATTTATCTGCCACTGATATAAAGCTTTCCTGACTGTAGTTGCCCAATGCATCACTGGATACTTAATACAGAGGACCAGGAAAAAGGGGTGCATGGAAACACTATGTTTGAAAATTGAGAAATTACCGATAAGGTCTTCGGAGATCTCCCTTTAGCGATTGTTCTGTAAAATATTGTGTACCATTGGTTTTCATTGGCTTGATTAAATTCGGTATATTGAACACTGGGCTGTGTAAAGTGAGGTGACATAATTGTTTTGCATTAGAAATGTCTAGGGGACGGGGACGGAGGGGCGGGAGCGTTATGACAATAACCCTCGGCACCCATTGGAAATTATACTGTGATAGGTAAATCGATCGGTGGTGTGGACTCCATGGGGTTAAGGGTCGGTTTCCATGCTGCATCTCTACACTAAAGTAAACTAATCTCCGACACAGCATTTACCCCATGACTTCTTTGGCTTTAAGTTAAAGGACCTTAACTTTAACTTAGTGAAAATCCAACCATAAAAAATGTTTGATACCTCCACCAGCCATTTTGTCCGGGGCCTCGTCCACTCGAGGCCACACATCTCGAGATTCCACCGCATTTACACACACACACGCTGAAATCTTGTCGGCGATCAGGCGGTATTGGATTAGCCAACTCATTCTCCTGCGTATAAAGCGAGTGGAAGTTAGGTTAAAATATGGTAGTTTGTTTTATTTGATGCTGCCAAACCTACTGAGATGCTCCAGCAATTTGTTTTTTTGTCCCGGTTTGCAACATTTGAAATTGCTTTCATTATTTGTTTTAATGTTTTAAATTATTACCATTGTTTTACGTCGGTAGTAGCAAAATTCAAGCTGAGGTTTCTTGCCTTTCATTTTTTCCTTATTTACCGAATGGACCAAATTTTACAGTTGATAGATATTTCTGATAATCAAAAAGACCTTCAGAATTATGACATTCTCTCGTGAGTTCGGACAGAGGCGACCGAAGCTTGGAGATGGCGTTAACATCCCGTGACGGGTTTCAGAAGATATTTTAACGTGATGTGCTCTCTTTGAACTCATGCACCCATACGTGTTGTGGCGCTTCTGCTGCCGACGGAGGCCTTGTTGTTCCATCAGAGCCAAAGTCGGATCTGGGTGAAAGCGAACTTCAGTGGCTGGAAAAACACATGCGCACTGTATGTATAATACTATCTCTCTATGAAAAAATCGAGAGCGCATGAATTCGGACAGAGACTATATGTATTCAGAAGATGGACAATAAGAAAAGCTTGGTGTAATCTGCAGACGGTTTGGCAGCCATCTCTGGAGAAGGAAAATAGGGGATGTTTTGAGTCCACATCTTTCTCGGACTTATTACGGGCGCGGTGTTTTGAGACAAATTTTTCTTTCCATCGATAAGCTTTTCTAGAAGGAGGTTTAAGTATACAACATCACCACCTACGGTGTAAGACACATCTCGATGTGGCAAACACTCGAGAATTTTTTTTTTGTAAAATATTTTTGATTAGATAGGAATTACATATTATGAAGAAATATAAGAATCAATTATTAAGGACAAAAGAACACTCAATACTAAACCGTCTCTTACTTTTTAATATATTTAAAAATTCTCTTTGATC
>CM069155.1:30594968-30663391 GCA_035221665.1 Okamejei kenojei
CCAGAATTTGCCGACGGGACTTCAAATACAATAAAACTGTGTAATGGAGAAAGCAAACCAATGCATGCAAAGCAACCACTCTGCATTGACCAGGCTTCGAGTTTGGGCAGTCATGGATAAAGTAAACCAATCAAATGTCAAAATCTGTTTGTACTGTAATCATGTTTGTCGAAAAAAAATTAAAGGCTCTCCCGGAGATATTAAGTTAAACATTATTTGTATTCCAATTCAGTATTCACGAACATTTAGCCCAATTATTTCATCTCCTCTATCCCATAGTTAGTTGAGTTCTGTACGACAGCAATATTTCACATCAACTACTCATGATAGAATACGGCTTACACGCAGGGAGAGAGAGAGAGGAGGATGTGAGGATGAGAATGATCGAGAGGAGAGCGGGACGAGAGGAAGGGAGGGAGAGGAGGGAGGAGAAGAGGGGGAGGAGAGTTGAGACGGAGAGGGAGGAGTGTGGAGAGAGGAGTACTCAGCGTGCACTTCAAATTTCATATGAAGGAGAATGAGCAAATGAATGATGGATGAAATCTATTACAGAGAAGTATGAGTGGTATTTTTTTGCCTCGTGTATGGAAGGGGGGGGGGGGGCAATGTGCTTCAGGTGGCGCAGGATCAGAGGGACTATTAGGTTCATGAGCACACATTGGCCAAAGTAGAAAGATATATCGCGAGTGTAGATGAGGCAAAACCTGTGATATATGTTGGGTTGCAAAGAACATAGTATGTAGTAAGGCGGACAGTGAGCTGTTCACGCTGGTTAGGACCGTATAGAATCAGAAAAACTGGGAACGGGGAATTATTTTTTTGCAGTGAAAGATTCCGCCAAATCGCTCCTGCTAATGTGAAGAAATTGCAGATAAGGTTTCAAACCGAAATCACTTCACTTCGATCGATGAGGCCTTCATTTCAGACCTATTTCAACAAAGAAAGTGTGGATCTAGATTTGTTAAGTGTCTAGAATCTTTCAAAAGAAAATTTGGGGTGCATGTTTGTTTATTACAAACAACTGGATCCCAAATAATCCTTCAAGGGGAAATAATCAAATGATTGCTGGTCTGGCCTACTCGTGTGCAGCACTATATTGCGGTTGACCCATTTCAGAATAGGCGTGTTCGACCTTCAGCACAGAAGTAGATGTATGCACCGCCAGCTACTGTTAAATCAGACTGGCATCAGTATCTTCTGCCCACGCGGTCGATTTATTTTACCTCCTTTACCCAGTGAGAGCTGTTGATATGTTTTTTGTCCGAACACTTTTTTTTAAGACTATGTCACTATGGAATTCACTTACGAGGAAAAAATATGTTGTGTTTTGTTGCTCCAAGTGCAATCAGCATTGAGTAAGTTCATAAATGCTCGTTCCTTTTACTGTCATGTGTCAAAATGATAAAGGCCGCTCCTCACTTAGTATTAACACCATTATAACCATATAACAATTTTTACAGCTACGGAAACTGGCCCTCTCGGGCCTTCCAAGTCCGTGCGAACCATTTGTTTTCCCTAGTCCCATTTCCTGCACTCAGACCATAACCTCCATTCACTTCACGTCCATAATCCTTCCACTTTACTCTGAAATGTTAAAATCGATCCTGCATCCACACTGTCTGCTGGAAGCTGATTCCACGACGGCCAACACCCCTCTGAGTAAGAAGTTCCCCCTCCACGTTACCGAACTCTGTCCTTAATTCATCATGTCATGCCATCTTGTTGAATTTCTTCCTACCCTCAATTGGAAAAATGTATCCCGTCAACTTGTCTATCCCTATCATCTTTGTACTGACCTCAATCAAGTCCCCCCTTACTTTGCGCGATCCAAAGAATAAAGGGGGGGAAATCCTAAGTGTTCAAACCTTTCTCTGTAAGCATGTTGCTGGAAACCCTGACAACATTTAGTAAATCTCTACTGCTTGTACTCTCTCTATTTTAGTTGACATCCTTCCTCCAGTCCAACTAGGCGGACCAAAATTTGAATACGTCCAGAATACTGAGACATGGGGTCTTCTTACCAATGCCTTGTACAATTTTAACATTATTCCCTTCTCCTATATTCAATGCTCTGTTTATAAAGGCCAGCACA
This sequence comes from Okamejei kenojei, assembly GCA_035221665.1. Classification (NCBI taxonomy): domain Eukaryota; kingdom Metazoa; phylum Chordata; class Chondrichthyes; order Rajiformes; family Rajidae; genus Okamejei; species Okamejei kenojei. The sequence goes on from CM069155.1 coordinate 30,597,061, forward strand.
CCAAAGGCTTTCTTTACCACCCTATTCTACATGCGGATTTCCACCTTCAGGGAACTGTGCACACGTTATTCTAGATCCCTCTGTTCCACAGCATTCCTCAATTCCCTACCATTTACCATGTACGTTCCTATTTTGATTTGTCCTGCCAAGAGTAGCACTTCACACTTATCAGCATTAAACTCATCTGCATCTTTCAGCCACTTTTCCAATATGGCCCAAATCTCTCTGTAGACTTTGAAAATCTACTTCATTATCAATTTCCATAGTTACCGCTTCAAAAAATTCAAGAAGGTTTAGTCAAAACATGACCTTCCAGGCACAAATCCATGTTGACTGTTCCTGATCAGACCCTGTTTATCCCAGATGCTTATATATATTATCTCTAAGTATCCTTTCCATTAATTTGCCCACCACTGACGTCAAAACTAATAGGTCTATAATTGCTAGGTTTATTCTTTGAACCTTTTGAAACAATGGAACAACATGCGCAGTACGCCATCCTCCGGCCACTATTTCCCGTTTCTAATGACCATTTGAAATATTCTGTCATAGCTCCTGCTATTTCTACAATAACTTCCCTCAATGTCCTAGGGAATTATCTAGTCAGGGAACCTGGAGACTTATCCACTTTTATAAATTTTTCAAAAGTGTCAGTACTTCCTCCTCTTTGAATCTCATAGTTTCCATAGCTACTCTACTCTTTCCCTTAACTCGCCGGAGTTCAATATCCTTCTCCTTGGTGAATACCGAAGAAAAGAAATTGTTCAAATTATCCCCCCATCTCTTTTGGCTCTGTAGATAGCTGTCCATTCTGGTTCTCTAATGGTCCCAATTTTATCCCTCGTTATCCTTTTGCTATTAATATAGCTGTAGCTAAACCCTTTTGGGTTTACTTTCACCTTTCTGCCAAAGCAACCTCATATCTTCTTTTAGCCTTCCTAATTTTCTTTCTTAAAGATTCTTTTTACATTCTTTATACTCCTCTAGCACCTCATTTACTCCATGCCTCCTATAATTATTGTAGATATCTCTCCTTTTTCGAAAACGTGGTCCAATTTCCCTTGAAAATCATAGCTCGTTCCAATTTTTACTATTTCCTTTCAAACCTAACAGGGACATAAAGATTCTGTACTCTTACAATTTCCCTTTAATGTCCTCCATTTCTCTTCTACATCCTTCCCATGAAACAAAAAACAAGTGTCCCAATTCACTCCTTTAAAATCCTTTACGCATTCCCTCAAAGTTAGCCTTTCTCCAATCAAAAATCTTACCCTAGGTCCAGTTTCTGACTCTCTCCATAATTATATTGAAAATACTAATGGTATTGTGATCACTGGTCCGAAGTGCTCACCAACGCATACCTCCGTCACCTGACCTGCCTCATTTCCTGTCCAGCACTGCCCCTTCTCTGGTCGATACCTCTATGTACTGCTGCTCAAAAAACTATCCTGCACACACCATTTTACAAAAACTCCAAACCATCCAGCCCATTATGCCTTCCCCAAAAGCGGTCCCAGTGATCAAGAAAACTTGAATCCCTTGCCCACTGCACTAGTCCCTCAGCCACGCATTTATCCTCACCTCATTTCATTCCTACTCCCACTGTCAACGCGGCACAGGCAGTAATCCTGAAAAAATCGTTACCCTTTTGGTCCTTCTAGTATAGCGGCAGGGACCCACAGAAGATCGTCGAATGCAGCGCCACATCATGCAGGATGAAATTTTATTCGAAGCTACATCTTGGGTTGTTGTGAGCGGCCAGACAACGTTATTTTACGTACAGAGATAAGTGCTCCTGCTCACCAACCCCGCATTCCTCTGCCAACTGGCTTCTTTTGTTTCAGGTCCCGATGATTTGTGCAGATCCGCTGTCAGCATGTATCACTTGGAATTATTCAGTATGGAAACAGCCGTTCGGGCCCAACAAGTACCACCTGCCCGCGTTTGGCACGTACCCCTCTCAACCTTTCTATCTTTGTACCTGTCGAATTGGATTATTAAATGTTGTTATAGTACCTGTTTGAAACTACCTCTTGTGGCAGCTCGTTCCATATACTCACCAATCTCTGTGCGAAAAATGTTACCCCGCAGGTTTCCTATTAAATCATTCATCTCTCACCTTAACCTACGTCCGCTTACTCTTTTACCCAGAGGTAAAAGCGGTTGTGAACTGCGATCCATCCACTTGTGATCATATAAGCAGAGGAATTGTTCCCAATTATATTGTTGTTTACGAATGATCTGCATTCAAATAAAATGCAATTTCGTAAAATTCCAATAATTTATTTACGTAATATTATGTGAGAGTTTTGTGTACTTACCATTTCTTACTGTGAAATTAAATCTAACGGGACATTGAGAGATATTGCCCTCTGGGTTTTCTTCCGGAAAGACGACAAAATTGCAGAACAAATGAGAATTTTCACGAGGAGCTCTCAGGGTTGTTACGCAGATTTATGAGTTGTAAATGCAGTGCATGATGGATATAAATCAACTGGTGAAATTTACTAAAGTACAGTAATGCAATTGAATATATATCACAGTAGCTTCCAGTCGAAGCACCTTTAAAAGATGTAGTTATATAATTTTGACTTCTCGCCTAATTTCATTGAAAAACACCATTATTCATTTCAACAGATTAACTACCTCAAAAGGAGGAAATTTGTAATAAATAGCGAATCATAACAAAAGTGTCAGTCTCAATAAACAATCAGCACAGGAGCACCTCAAGGGCTGCGTGCTTTAAGCCCCCCTGCTGTACTCACTCTATACTCATGATTGCGTAACCTGTTCATAGTGCGAACTCCATCATCATGTTCGCTGATGACACCACTGTTGCGGGACGTATCACTGATGGGGGACGAGTCAGAGTATAGAAGTTGAGATCGACTGACTGGCCAAATGCTGCCAGCACAATAACCGGGCCCTCAACACCAGCAAAAACCAGGAAACTGATTGTGGACTTTGGAAGGGGTAGGATGGGGACCCACAGTCCCGTTTATATCAACGGATGATGGTGGAAAGGGTCAAGCTTCAAATTCCTGGGTGTGCACATCTCCGAAGATCTCTCCTGGTCCAAGAACACCGATGCTATTATAAAGAAAGCACATCCGCGCCTCTACTTCCTGAGAAGATTACGGAGAGTCGGTATGTCAAGGAGGACTCCCTCTAACCTCCACAGGTGCACAGTAGAGAGCATTGCTGACCAGTTGCATCGTGGCTTGGTTTGGCAAACTTGAGTGCCCAGGTCCGAAAAAAGACTACAAAAAATAGTAAACACTGCCCAGTCCATCATCGGCTCTGACCTCCCTACCATGGAGGGATCCATCGCAGTTGATGCTGCCTCAAAAAGACTGGCAGCATCATCAAGGTCGCACATCAGCCTGGCCACACACTCATCTCCCCTCTATCTTCAGGTAGAAGGTACAGGACCTGAAGACTGCAACGTCCAGGTTCAGAAACAGCTGGCTATTCCCCAGCCACCAGGCTATTGAACTCAACTCAAAACAAAACTCTAAACATTAATAGCCCATTATCTCTTTATTTGCACTTTATCTGTTTTATTTATTCATGTGTGTATATATTTATACAATGGTATATGGAAACACTGATCTGTTCTGTATTATGCCTTCTATATTCTGTTGTGCTGAAGCAAAGCAAGAATTTAATTGTCCTATCAGGGACACATGACAATAAAACTCTCTTGCATCTTGAATCTTTGAATCATGCACAAAGATATATTCAACTGGAATAAAGCAGGAGGTCTCAAATTCTGGACCTAAAAGCATCCCTGGCTTTCACTATTTTTTTATTATTGGCGTCAGTCTTCCCCTGGCAAAATCCCAAATCTCTGGAATTTCACCCCGACATATCTTCATCTCATACTTTGTACTCCTCCTTGTAGCTGACCTCAAAAGCCATCTCTGTTGACTACATTCTAGACCCCTGCTCTTTTTTATTACTTAGGAAGTGACATTTCCTTCCGCAACTGTTGCAGTTTTATACATATATTTCAAATTTATTTATTTTAATGGTCATTTAAAAATGTGGATTATTGGATTCAGGTTACACCATAGAAAATTCTCATTGGATTCAGCTTACACCATCTGACACCATTGGAAGTGGAACAATGTTAACTGGAAATTGTCCTTCATGTCTGTCCTGACCAACCTACTTCCGCAAAAACTGCATTGTAATTCCACTGTACCAGAACCAACACAATCTCCAAATACAGTCGGAACGCAGAAGAGCCTACCATTGATGTGAACATTAAAGCCATTGAAGAAAAAACTAAACGCTGACCAGTATTTTCAAAATACCCGTCGCCCATCAAAAGCAAACGAAGCCTCGCGGGGGTAAGGAAAATGGGGACAAAGCTTGGATATGTTCCACTTGCAACTGGGTTTAGGATATCATGTTGATCATCGACAAATCATTTATTTTGCCCTTTCTGGTGAATGGGGCTGGTCCTAGTTGTAGACCGGGAATTAATTCTGACGTAGCGACATGCATTAAGAAGACCGCACTATCACCTCGGTGGGAGAACTCATGCCTTAATGACTACCGTCTCGATGTCTTGACATCCCACCATTACGAATTGCTTCTAGGGCAACCAGATTGACCCTACCAAGCAGCCTTGATCTACAGCAGTTCTACAGCAGCACAACAGGTCCACTGCTGATGCCATCTCTCTGGCCATACACTTTTAGCCATGGGAACATCTGGATGAGACGAGCACCTACATCAGATCTACATAGAATAGAGCCCTGTTTCAATACCATTTACCCTAAACAAGCTCATCTCCAAACTATTGGAACGGAATCAGCATTCGTGACCAATGGACCACAATCTGTGTGGATAGGTGACCAATCAGCTACCCGAGCGAAATGTGTTGCTATTCCTCCAATGTGCGTGTACACTCACTCTGACAATGGAGGAGGCCCAGGCCTGAAAGGTCAGTGCAAAGGGAAGGGAGGGGGGTAAAGGGGCTAGCCACCGGGGGATCTAGTAGGCCTTCGCAAGTTCAGTTAAACGGCCGCCGAGTCTACGCTTGGTCTAGCCAATGTTCAGTAGCCCACATCCGGAACACCAGATCTAGGAGATAAGGTTAGAGAATGTGCATGTGCATCTCACTGCCGAGGTCGCAGGGTGGAGCTGAGGGAGGCGGAATAAGGACAGATATTAAATCTCCCGCGGTTGCAGGGTAAGTTGGCTGGAGTGGGGAGTGGCTTCAGTGAAAGCGACGAATGAAAAACAAGGAGATGCGGAGGGAATGGTTTACTGCGGAAGGTGGAAAAGGTTGGAGATTGGAAGATGTGCTTAGTGGTGGGATCACGTTGGGAGGTGACAAAAAAAATGTTTGTGGAATTACTGCTCTGATCTGTCAGAGACTTTGTTTTATTCAACAAAGTCTAGTACAAGCTCTGGCATTGAATGGGTTGGGAGAAGGATGCTGAGGTTGGACTGTAGAGCGACAGCCTGTTTCAAAATAATTAGTTTAGTTAAGTTTAGTAGAAAATAATAATTGAGATACAGCGCCGGGTCAGGCCCTTCGGCCCACTGAGTCCGCATCAACGAGCGATCCCGCACATGCTTTGGAAACAACTTAGGAAACCGATTTCTCGGTTTCTAAACCCCACGTAGGTCACGGGAAGAACCAAATTCGGTACAGAGAAGCTCCAGGAGCGGGATCGAACCGTGTCTCTGGCGCCGAGAGCGCTGTGCAACTCTACCGCTGCGCCACCGTGCCCGCCCATGAATTAGTATGGTGTGAATTGGAGGGACCAAGAATAGATCCCTGGGAGGTTCAGGGGTTGATGGGGAGGGGGCGGGGGCCGGGGAGGGGGCGGGGGTCGCTGTTTTCGGAGCAAATCAGACACTTCTGTCTTATTTTTGCAACTGAACTAGGAAAGTGAAGAAACGGAGGAGCATTTGAATCCAGTGGACGGAAGAGTGTTTAGTTTTACTTCACTACAGCGAGGAAACAGGCCCTTCGGCTAATCTAGTCAACACCGACCAGCAATCATATATCTATCCAATTGGGACAATTAACAGAAGGCAATTTTACAAGGGGTTGTAAAACTAAAAATACGAGATTGTTTATTTTTTTAAATCGCATTTTGTAAATTAATTATATCGTTGAAAAAGCTGATTCAAGAAAATGAAAATAGTATATATTTAAGGATAAAACGCTACTTTTCTTTCTACTCTCAGTTTCTAATTTCGACTCTCCGTTTAATCAATGTTATGAGATTAATGTTATGTCGGACAAGAAGTGGATTGAAGAGTTAAATTCGATCAGAGAGGTGGTCATATACTGGACAAATCCAGCAAACAAGACTTCGCCATTACACGCTACATGACTCGCCGAGTCAGGCAGCATCTGATTAGAATGGCGAGGCATCATTTTCAGGTCGAGACCCTTCTGCAGACTCATTAGAACAGAGGGAGAAAAGCTGGAAAATAGATCTGAGGTGTGATACAGCCTGCCAAGTGATAGGCGGATACATGTGAGAGGGGGTTGATTAACAGATGGGGGTGGGGGGGTTAATTGCAAAGGCTGGAGGTGAAAAGGGAACAAAAAGTGAAATCAGCCACAAAATAAGTGGGAAAGGCAGTGAATGATAACCGTGGGGGAAGGGATTGGGGTGAAAATAGACAGCACACGTCTCCAACCTGTTATTTTACTTCTGGAAATTGACATGGTACTGGAAGGGTCTCTCCAGATAGGACTTACCCACATCGCAAGCGGATTTCCCCAGCCACAATACATAACTTTTCACAATTTATACCCCCTATTAAACATTTTTTTATTCCCAGAGAAGAACATCCAAGCAGTTGCCATATCTCGAAAGCTGTTTATCCCATTTCTGGGAATCGCGAAGTAACTACTTTTACTTCGGTTAATTGTTGGTGCGAAGCCCCCCTTCAAAATGAGTCTAGCGCTCACCCCTACGAGCCCGAACTTTATTCCTCTCGTTAAACTGTTTAAATATATGACCACCTCTGCTGATTAATGTTGAGTTGGTATAAGACCCCGGTAATGCCGCGGTTAACTAATTCGTCAAACCACACTTTTCATCGCGTTTTTCATGGATAAAACTGATATCTTGTGATATTTTGTGCGGTAAGGTTGGACATATTTGGGGTACTTTAAGCATATTAGCGCAATGCCACGACTGCACTTCCGGATTTCTGGGATATCCAAAGTAGGAGACAAGGATTTGCACCTAATTTCTTCAATCTGGGGGTACTTGCAAACATCCCCTTCAGCTGTCCTAACACATGGGTCAACATCAATCATGAAAACGCAGTTTATTTGAAATATAACAAAGTTTCACAAAATTGCCAGTTTATACTCCGGACATTATTGCTTTTATTCTATTGAAGGCAAGGACATTTGCACAGAAAATTACAACGGTGCCTCGTAAATAGAATAATCGGTTTTATTGCATTAAATGTTACATTATTGTTTTTCAGCTCACCGTAAAAATACCGACAGCGCATCAAGGCAACGAAATGCACATGTGCTGCGTTTGAACAAATGGTAAAGCGAACATTCGATATCTGCATATTGGATTAATTTACAAAGAAATGTAGCAAATCGGGAATTTGATCCTTTAAATTAGAGGCAACTGGATCTGGCGATATTGGCCTTAATCGGGGTTGTCTGGGTTTCGTGTTTAACCACACAGGAGTAAAGCTCGTGTGAGTTCCAGTAGGCGGCTGGCAGAGTCAGGTAACTGCTCGCACTGAACGAGTTGTCCTTCTCCTGCTGGACCCGGCTGGTCGCAGCGCCATCACTTCTCGCACTGCCGTCCACGGTCCACTCAATGTCCACAGCGCCCGGGTTGAACCCGCTCACCAAACACACCAGGGTGGCGGTACTTTTTGCGGTGACTTCACCCATTGATGGCGCCAGAATGGAAACGGTGGGGGGGCGCGGTCCTGCAAATAAGAATTGAAATAAATACAAATGAATGATTTATCAGTTACGTTAAGTCAGAATCGATTCAGCTGAATGACTACAGGCAAGATTTATGTCGACGGTGCCAGGGTTTCGAACGCCTGAACTATAGGCATACATTGGATATGCGAGGACGTTAGTCCTTGGAGTGTAGAAGACCTTAGGGTGATCGCATGGCGGTGTACAAAATCGCGAGGGGATACATAGGGTTAGCGCACGGAGTATTTTCCCCATAGTAGGAGAATTAAGAATTAGAGGGGTTAGATTCAGGGCAACATTGTACACAAAATGCGTTAACTCCAGTTCCCTATAGAAGTTGATGAGGCAGGTACAATAACACCATTTGAAAAAAAACATTTGATTTAAAACTTGGATAAAGAGGTTCAAAGAGATATCGGCCTGGCATGCGCAAATGGTAAACTCGGTCGGTGTGAAATAGGTGCACTTAAGGTCTGTTCCACCGCTGCATAACTCCGTGGCTCTATGACCGTGGACTGCACTGGCTTTACAATTACCGTTGATTTATAAACCTCATTTCATACAGCAGAATCATGATAAGTTAATTTTCACAGTGCGAATATCCGAGGTTTGGTAAAACATGTAGCCTACGATTTTCTTCAGATCATGGAAACGGGCAGAAAAAAATAGAATTACAACTCATCCTAGCAGAATGAGCAGCATTTCCAATTTCATGCTTGTTTAAACAGTAATCCCAATTCTTTCCAAGAATAGTCTTTAGAATGTTACATATTAGTGAATATTCCACATCGTCCAGAAAGTCCATGATTCAAGGATGATGGCGGTCAGAAAAATGAAAGGAAAACTAAATTTAAGATTTTTGACATGTCGGTCTAACATCCAACGAACTTTAAAAAAACTGCGGAATTTAAAGACGAGGGACATGAAACCGTTCAGAGGGATCATGTTTTAACAGCATAATAAACAGTCTGCGTTTTCTGCTATATCATACATTCGATGGCAATCAGAGAACCTGCATCAAAATCCCTTGCAGGTTCTAGAAGATGGGTACAAAGAGTCTGACGGAATATCCACACAAATGTGATTAGCTAAGGTGGCAATGGCTAGCTGAACGAGAAATGAACCCGAATACTGTTCTGCTCTTGTTTCTAATTTCGGAGCGGAATCAGACTTGCAACAATCCTCCACACTTTCGCGCAAAGGGAATTGAAATGGTTTCGTGCGAAGCGTTTAAATATTAGTTTTTTATCTTTTCCCTGACAATTAGATTAGCGCTGTTCTAGGGAGCGCATGTAAACCTGTCGAAACGCCACTTCACCCTGACGGTATCATTAATACGATCAGAAATCAACTTCGCGCAATTTGCCCTAATGGGTATTTGCAATTTCAAAACTATCCCAATTAAATTCACCAACAACCCTTGCCAAATGTCTATTAACTTTCCTTTGGATGCTTCCAATGATCCTATTTGGCCCACTCTCAGAGTTGGCATTCTCCGTGTCCACAATATACCGTAAGCTAATAAAATCTCATAATTTCCCGACATTTTTTTCAAGTAACGCTTGAAACGCATTACGCTTACATTGAAGCAACATTATCTAAAGCAGCAGTCTCGGATGAAACCCGCCACTTGCGAATACATCAAATCAGAGAATCAGCATTTCGGCTGAACGAGCAGTTTTCATTGACATCGGGGAAGAAAGGGGAAAATAGAGCTTCAGGAGATCATTCCAGAATGAAACAACTTTCATGCACAGCTGTCAGTGTGTGACGGCGTCAAATTCCACCATGATCAAGAAGCCACGGTTAGGTGAACGCAGATTTCTCGGAGTGTTGAAGGGATGGAGGTAAAGGATCATAAACACTAAGTTCACGCAGGAGAAACAAGTTGGTAACTTGAGTACAGCACAAAGAGCTGAAGTAATCCAGCGGATCAGACAGCATCTCTGGAGGACAGAGAAAGACGATATTTCCGTTCGAGAAAGTCTCCCAAAGAGACTTTGTTCCGACACGAAATATTGCCCATCCATGCGTCTACCTGAGATGCTGCCTGACCCGTTGGGTTCTACTTAGGTTTATTAGGATCTTTCTACCGAGGATTTATGTTGGAAAGTAAAACCTAAGTTAAACGATTTGCTGTTTCAAAACATGAAAACTTTACTTACTGCTTAGATTCAGTTTGGTTCCTCTCCCAAAGGTTAATTCGTTTTTACTGTTGTCCCACAGAGCACAGTAATAATCGGCAGCGTCCTCCGATTGCACGTTGGTGATGGTTAAATGCATTTGGTTCGTGGATGACTCCACGGAACCCGTGAATCTGTCTGGAATTCCGGTGCCTCTGCCGGAGCTTTCATACCACACGAAGACAGGAGCGCTGCCCGGCTTCTGCCAGTACCAGCTCGCGTACAAGCTACCGATGCTGCCCCCTGACAGGGTACAGGTGATTTTGACGGTTGTTCCCGGCGAGGTTGATATTGCCGGGACCTGAGTCAAGGTAGTCTCCGCGATTATAGCTGTTAGAAAAAAACAGATAAATATACAAAACCATTAGAGAAAAACACAGCAGAATGTAAAACGATACCGCATTAATCATTCTGCGCTCTACTCACAGTGGAAACAGGTCACTAAGGCGAGAACCCAAACCCATTCAGCCATGTCGAAGGTGATAAAGGAATATTTTGCTGCACAAGCGCCGTTTTGAGCCGTTTCGAAGTTTCTCTTTTAAAGTCTTCAGCTTCCCAACGTCACTAATTATTAATTATTCATGCAAATCTTTATCCACGTGACATCGATTCACTGAATTATTGGCTAGGTGTAAAATTATATTTCTGCAGCTCCAGCCCTTTGGGAGAAAGAAATATTCGTGTTGTTTTAAGTGGGAGGAGAATAGCAGACAACGGTGAACTCAACGGCGGGGGGGGGGGGGGGGGGGTGGGGGGGGGGGGGGGGGGGAGAGAAGGTCTGAGACTGACGGGAACACTGTTGTGTGAGAGCAGACTCTTATTTACTGAGTAAAAGGGGTCAGCTGTGTTGAATGATGGGACTGTTTAGACTTTGCACTAATCCGCTTAAGCTCCCAAATAATTATAAAATAATGCATTTCTCCTTTTCCTACAAATAATTCGCAGCCGTATAATTAAAGGGGAATATGGAGATGACAGATTATTTAAATGGTATTTTTTTATCGGGCTGACAGGGCGTTAAGATGTATTGTATTTCATCCTAGATTTATTGTATTCCATTGCAGTACTGAATTCATTGCTTTGAGTTTTTTTAATTTCAAAATTACCATGGACGTTCCTTGTTATTAATTTTCATCAAGAAAGGAAGAGAGACAGAAAGTCGTCCACCGCATGCCAGTTGGTTGCACATCTGTCCTGGAGAAGCTGTTACTAGAACAATATAATGGGCACTGACAAATTGATCAAGGTTATCTTGCAAATGTTAAAATGTTGTTGATAAAGAGAGAGCAAAGGGGCTTAGGAGTGCAGGTGCAGGATTCCCCAAAAGTTAATTCACAAGTCGGAAGCAAGGAAAGCATTTCTTTCGAGAGGGCCAGAACACAAAAACAAAATACAAAAACAGGGAGGTAATGCTGAGTCTTTATAAGGCACTGGTCAGACCGCATTTGGAGTGTAGCGAGCAGTTTGGAACTACAATCTGAGGCGTTTGAGAGAGTCCAGAGGAGGTTTACGACGGTGTTCCCAGGGGTAATTGGGTTAACGTGTGATGAGCGTTTGACGGCACTGGATCGGTGCTCGCTATATAGTTTGTGAGGATGAGAGGGGAGAGACCTCATTGAAATTAACCGAATTGTGAAGACCTGGACAGAGCGGTTGTGGAGTGGATGTTTCGACGAGCGGGGGAGTCTAGGACCAGAGGTGAAAGCCTCAGAATAAAAGCACGTCCAATTAAAGAGGAGATGAGGAGGAATTCCTTTAGTCAGAGGGTGGTAAATCTGTGGAATTCATTGCCACAGAAGGCTGTGGAAGCCAAGTTAATGGATATTATTAAGGTGGAGATTGAGTGGTTGCTGATTAGTAACAGTGTTAAGGGTTATGAGAAGACGTCAGAAAAATGGGGTTGAGAAGAAAAGATAAATCAAGCGTGATAGAATGGCGGGGTAGAATTGATGGGCCGAATAGCCTACAATTTGTGAATTCCTGAACGATGTTTCACCAATTTAGCCAAAGACTTTGAAGAAGTGTCAGATTAGGGAAAGGGGTGCAACGAGACCTGGGTGTCCTTGAACATCAGTGACTGAAAGAAAACATGCAGATAAAGCAAGCAGTGAAGAAAGCGAATGGCCTTCGTAGCGAGAGGATTTGAGTATAGGAGCAAGGAGGATCTACTGCAGTTGTACAGGCCCCTGGTGAGTCCACGCCTGGAGTATTGTGTGCAGTTTTAGTCGTCTAATTTGAAGAAGGACATTCTTGCTATTGAGATAGTGGAACGTGAGTTCACCAGATTAATTCCCGGGATGGTGGAACTGACAAATGATTGACTGGGCTTATATGCACTGGAATTCGGAAGGATGAGAGGAGTCCGTATAGAAAGATATAACATTCTTAAGGGATTGGATACGCTAGATGCAGGTAACATGTGCCAGATGCTGGGGGAGTCAAGAACCAGCGGTCGCGGTTTAAAAAGAAGGCGTAGGGCATTTAGGACTGAGATGCGGAAGCACATTATAACCCAGAGAGATGTGAATCTGTGGTATGCTCTGCCACAGAAGGCAGTGGAGGCCAATTCACTGAATATGTTCAAGAGAGAGTAAGATATAGGATTTAGGACTGAGGGAATCAAGGCAAAGGGGAGAAAGCAGGAACGGGGTACTGATTTTCGATGGTCAGCCATGATCATATTGAATGGAGGTGCTGCTCGAAGGGCCGAATGGCCTACTCCTGCTCCTATTATCTAAGAGTCTTGGTGTTTATTGTAATCGGAAGAACAGAACATTGGGCGATTAGTTGGAAATATAGAAAACGCATAAACAGGCTATTTTTTGGTTTGAAAGATGGAAAAACTGATGTGCCTCATAGATCAGTGCTGGAGCCCCAGTTTCCAAAAATGTATACACACGGCTCAAAAAAAGCTAAAACATGTATGGCTGTTGAATTTGCTAAAGACGTGAAGAACCAAACAAGGCCACAGTGCATGTGGATAGTTCCAGTGAATGGGAAAACGCCTGGTAAATGCACGATGTGGGAACATATGGAATGCCAATTTTGGCAGGGCGAGTGATAGAAAAAAATGTTCTTTGCAATATCGACAGAAAAAACTGGAGTAGTGGGACAGGCAGCATCTCTGGAGAGAAGGAATGGGTACATTTCGGGTCGAGACCCTTCATATTTACATTATGACAGTTTGCACTGTTTTGAGATGCAGAATTATTTCGGTTCCCTGGTGACGATACGCAACAGCCTCGAACAAGGTAGAACAACTACCTAGGAAAAGTAACTGTGTTAGCATCTAACGTCAGACAAAACGGATGCAAAAGAGAGAGGTTCTTAGTGCTTCAGTTATACTTCATCGCACAATCGAGCAGAGTATTGAAATGTAAATGCCTTTGAAGCAATTCAGAAAATGATTACTAGACCCATATCTGCGACGAGCCAGTTGTCTTATGAGGAATTGCTCGACGGTTAGAAGCGTGAAGCTTCTAACTTAATTGAAACACAGGTGATTATGCTAGATCTTAACAGCATGTGAAGCGAGAGAACAATTCGTCTCGGATAATCTAAAAGTAAACGTCACCTGTTACACAAAAATAAATGCCCACTTCAAAAAGTGAAGAAACAAAACACATTTATCAGAATGGAGAAAGCCTCATCAATTACGTTTGTGAAAATGTGGTAGAAGCAGTCTTTATTTTTTGTCAAAAGTAGAAATATTCCTAATAAATAAGGTGGGGTAATGATATGTTACCAGAGGTGGATGGGACTGCAGATCAGAGGTTACCTCAGGCCAGTTTGTTTTTGGTGGAACAGTGGTGGAGAGAGTTATCAGCTTTAAATTTTAGTCATTAACATCGTGGATTAACACATTAACACTTGCCCCGGGCCCAGCAAACAAATGCATCCACGAAGGAGAGCCAATGCCACTACTTTAAAAGAATTTAAAAAAATACTTTGTCTCCAAATACTGCAACAAACATCTACTACAGAAAGTACACTAACCGGTTCAATAACAGCTGCTTGCCGACAACTATCCAGTTTTTGGAAAGACCTACATACCCCACACCATCGACATGTTTTTTACTATTATGTTTTTGGACGCAATCTTGTTTCTTTATTTCAGATTTGCATGTATCATTTATTGATATTTTGTTCCTGTGTATTTTCTGCCTCAGTCCACGTGCCGGCGATGTTTCTACAAGTAAGAGTTATCAGTGTTAAATGAGTTGTAATTTGATGTTCTGTTTGTTTCTTTTAAGAGAATGGTGTTCGGTTATTTATGTCATGCGTCGTTTTTTAATCTTTATGACTTTCATTGACATTCAGAACCACTCAAGACCTTGGCAAATTGGATAGATGGAAAGCATGCGGGTAAAAACCTGGGACCAAACCCCACTCAAATATACAAAATCCTGTATGCTACTGTCTTCATGTTTGTCCAAAAAAATTAAAGGCCCTCCCGGAGATATATAAGGTAACATTCTCATTATTCAGAACATTCAGAACCACAGAAAAACCACTTTGGCGCTGATATCATTTCAAATAAATCTGAAATTAAAAGCTGTAATTGGTAACGCGAACAGGACGCTATTGGGTTGTAATTAAAAACAATTTCAGTTACTTTAAGAAGGAAAAGTCTAAAATGTATGTGACCCCACACCCACAATTATTCTGAAGATGCCGGACAGGCCCCTCTAATACAATAATCTGTGTAATGGAGAATAACAACAGTAAATTGAAAGCAACCACTCTGCATTGTCCAGAGAGATTTTGGGCAAGTCATAGATAAAGCAAACTCACTCAAATGTTCAAAATCCTGTTTGCAACTGTCTTCATGTTTGTCCAAAAAAAATGTAAGGCTCTCCGGAGATATTTACGGTAACATTCTTATTATTCACATTCAGTATGCACGACCATTTTGGCCAATTATTTCATTCTCCTCCATCCCCATACCTAGTTGTGTTCTGTACCGGCAGCAATATATTCACATTGACGATCGTGATAGAATAGCGGCTTACACGCGGGAAAGAGAAAGAGTACTCAGCGTGCATTTCAAATTTAAATATGACAGGAGAATGAGTAGATGAATGATGGATGAAATCTCTCACAGAGAAGTATGAACTGGTATATTTTGCTTCGTGTATGGAGGGGTGGGGGAGGGGGAAATGTGGATTCATAGTGCGCAGGAACAGAGGGACTTTAGGTTCATGAGCACACATCTGGCAAGGTAGAAAGATATATCGCGGGAGTAGTGAGCAAAACCCGAGATATATGTTGGGTTGCAAAGAACGATGTAGTGAGTAAGCGGAGAGGTGAGCTGTCAAGCTGGTTACACCGTAGCAGAATCAGAAAACTGTGAAAGGAGAATATTTTTATGCAGAGAGAGAGCTAGAAAGGGCTCTCATGCAGATTCAAGAGAGAGCTAGATAGGACTCTTAAAAATAGCGGAGTCAGGGGAAATGGGGAGAAGGCAGGAACGGGGTACTGATTGGGGTTTATCAGCCATTATCACATTGAATGGCGGTGCTTGCTCGAAGGGCCGAATGGCCTACCACTGCACCATTTGTCTCTTGTCTCTTGTCTATTGTCTATCGTCAGTGAAAGATTCCTCCAAATCGCTCCTGCAAAGGTGAAGGAAGCGCAGATAAGCAATGGTTTCAAACCGAAACGAGGAAACATATTTTGTGATTCTTTCTCCAAGGGCAATTGAGCATTCAGTAAGTTTATTGCCTCCGTCTTTTTTACTGTCATGTGTCAAAAGTTAAAACCGCTCCTCACTTAGTATGTTCGCACCCACACCCATAATCGCCAAATGAGTAGGCATTAGATGGGTTTATGGGCATGCACATTATCGTAATATTGCTACAGTGAAAATTGACCATTTGTCCTATCTCCGCAATAAATGATCATTATTTCATAACCGATGCAATGCTGCCATCTACTGTTGCAAGACTGTACGGCACAGAGACGAACATTTGGGCAATACCAGCATTTTCACATCAAGCACATTTCATTTGTCTCCCCATAAATGACAAGAACTGTAAATATCCCAAAGGTGCTGCAGATGATGTCACTATTTTGAATTGATTCAGAATTTAAGAGCAAGGTAACGGCAGGGACCACAGAAGATCGTCAAATGCAGCGCCACATCATGCAGGATGAAAATTTACTCGAAGCTACATCTTGGGTTATTGTGGGCGGCCAGACAACTTTATTTTACTATGCAGTGATAGTGCTCCTGCTCACCAGCCCCCGCATTACTCTGCCAACTGGGCTTCTTTTTGTTCAGGTCCCGATGATTTGTGCAGATCCGCTGTCTTCGGCCCAACAAGTAACACCTGCCCGAGTGTGGCCCCTATCAATGTACCTGTCCTATCAATGTACCTGTCCATATGTTTATTAAATGTTATTATAGCACCTGTTTGAACTACCTCTTGTGGCAGCTCGTTCCATATACTCCCCAACCTCTGTGCGAAAATGTTGCCCCTCAGGTTCCTATTAAATCATTCATTTCTCACCTTAAACCTATGTCCTCTACACTTTTACCTGCAGTAGCAGAATCAAGAACCAGCGGTTGTGAACAGCGATCATATATCATAATAGCGATCCACTTGTGATCATATAAACATAGGAATTGTTCCCAATTTTATTGTTATTTACGAATGATCTGCATTCAATTAAATGCAATTTCACAAACATATTAAAACAATATATCAGGAGCCTACAGCTAGGATTATGGTAAATGGAAACATATCAAAAAGGATCCAGTTAGAGAGGGGTACAAGGCAAGGATGCTGTCTTTCTCCCACGCTCTTCGTTTTGTATATCGAACCCTTAGCACAAGCAATAAGGCAAAGAGAAGACCTGCAGGGGGTCAAATTAGGGGGAAAGAACATATAATTGGTCTTTTCGCTGATGATATAATTCTTTTCCTTGAACGACCAGATATATGTTTTCCAAATCTAATGAACCTATTTGAAACATATGGATACTACTCAGGGTATAAATTGAATATAACAAAAACACAAATTCTTTCATTCAATTATTCTCCATCCCAACAAATCAGAGATGCATATAATCTGAAATGGAACTCTAAAACGATGCAGTATCTTGGTGTAACTATAACCAAAACACTTCCCAACTTGTTTGAAACTAATTATAACAAAATTGAAGAAGACATCAAAAAGGATGTTGAGAGGTGGTCGACCCTTCCTCTAGACTTCAGTGCCAGAATACAAACGGTAAAAATGAATATCCAACCTAAACTACAATATTTATTCCAATCTCTCCCAATTAATGTTCCCCGAGATAAATTCATAGCCTGGGATAAAATTATCTCTAGATTCATTTGGAATAGCACAAAACCAAGAATAAAACTAACAACACTTCAACTGCCGAAAAGCAAGGGTGGAATGGCTTTACCAAATCTGAAGAAATACTTTTATGCAGTTCACCTCAGACCTCTGGCTTGTTGGTGTAGACCTGATTATGAATCTCGATGGAAAGAAATGGAAAGGGAGATACAGGGTTACCAGACCCAGATTTTGGTGGGAGACAAATATCTGAGAGGGGCTTTGAGACATGCTAAGGTTCCAATAGTAGCATTTACGTTAGAAATATGGAATGTTATATTGGAAAAATTAAAAAATTAAAAAGAGGGGCTCACGCATTGAAGTGGTTCGCATATGACTCAAAGTTTAAGCCAGGGGTGTATGATTCAAAATTCAAAGAATGGGCACAAAAAGGCATAATGGCAATGTATACAGTTTCAGAAAATGGCGAGTTTATGAGCTTCCAAGATTTAAAGTCAAAGTATGGTCTCGAAAACAAAGATTTTTTTAGATACTTGCAATTAAGAGACTACTTTATAAAAGAGATAAGGCCAGAACTAGATGAAACTTCAATAATGTGATCAAGGTGATTGTGGATGCATACAAACAGAAGGGATTTAGGGTAATCTCTGCTTTCTATCAAGCTCTGGTGGAAAGCGGGGGAGAATCAACGCTCTACATAAAAACAAAATGGGAAGCAGAATTAAAGATTCAAATAACAGACCAAGAATGGTATCAAATGTGTGAAACACAATGTTCATCCACAAGCTCACTAGTATGGAGAGAATTTTCCTTGAAGAATCTATCTCGCTTTTTTATAACACCCAAAATAAAAAGCGGACAACTTGCTATTCAACAATACTGTTGGAGGCTGTGTGGGAGTACGGAGGCAGACCACTCGCATATTTTCTGGAACTGTGCAAAGATAAGGCCATACTGGGAAAATGTTAATGCAGCTGTAAATAATATCTTGGGTTATAAAATCCCAAATACCTGCCCTGTGATGTATCTGGGGTGTATTAAAGATAGCGTAAAAATAGAAGATACATATTTGATTAAAGCTTTGCTTGCAGCAAGTAAGAAGGCCATTACCAGGCAGTGGCTTAATGAAAAAAGTCCAAAACAGGAACAGTGGTTAGGAATTGTGCGAGACATCTTTAATATGGAGAAATTGACATATTCCTTGAGAGTCAAGGAGAATTCATTTGAGAATATCTGGAAAAAATGGACTGTTTATTTGAGCCATGACACCAATTAGATAAATGCCGAGCTAGATATGGGAAGATTTTTTTTCCCCCATCTACTTATTTTCTTATTTTGATTGCAATGATTCTTATTTTGTTTTATTTATGGTGATGGTGTTGCACTGTTTTGAAAATATCTCTTAAAAATCAATAAAACTTTAAGTGGAAACAAAAATGAAAAAAAACAGCGGTTGTGAACTGCCATCCATCCACTTGTGATCATATAAGCATAGGAATTGTTCCCAATTATATTGTTATTTACGAATGATCTGCATTCAAATAAATGCAATTTCATAAACTTTCCAATCATTTATTTATGTAATATTATGTGAGACTTGTGCTACCATTTCTTCTGTGAAATTAAATCTAACCGGGAATGAGAGATATTTCCCTCTTGGTTTTCTTCCGGAAGACAACCAAATGGCAGAACAAATGAGAATTTTCACGAGAGCTCCCAGGTTGTTACGTCGATTGAAGAGTTGTAAATGCAGTGCATGATGGATATAACAACTGGTGAAATTTACAAAAGTGCAGTAATGCAATTGAATATATATCACAGTAGCTTCCAGTCGAAGCACCTTTAAAAGATGTAGTTATATAATTTGATTCTCGCCTAATTTCATTGAAAACACCATTATTCATTTCAACAGATTAACTACCTCAAAAGGAGGAAATTTGTAATAAATAGCGAATCATACAAAAGTGTCAGTCTCGATAACAATCAGCACAGGAGCACCTCAAGGCTGCGTGCTTAGCCCCCTGCTGTACTCACTCTATACTCATGACTGCGTAACCTGTCATAGTGCGAACTCCATCATCAAGTTCGCTGATGACACCACTGTTGCGGGACGTATCACTGATGGGGACGAGTCAGAGTATAGAAGTGAAATCGACCGACTGGCCAAATGCTGCCAGCACATTAACCTGGCCCTCAACACCAGCAAAACCAAGGAACTGATTGTGGACTTTGGAAGGGGTAGGATGGGGACCCACAATCCCGTTTATATCAACGGGTCGATGGTGGAAAGGGTCAAGAGCTTCAAATTCCTGGGTGTGCACATCTCTGAAGATCTCTCCTGGTCCAAGAACACCGATGCTATTATAAAGAAAGCACATCAGCGCCTCTACTTCCTGAGAAGATTACGGAGAGTCGGTATGTCAAGGAGGACTCCCTCTAACCTCCACAGGTGCACAGTAGAGAGCATGCTGACCAGTTGCATCG
Organism: Okamejei kenojei; assembly: GCA_035221665.1. NCBI lineage: Eukaryota > Metazoa > Chordata > Chondrichthyes > Rajiformes > Rajidae > Okamejei > Okamejei kenojei. Next base: position 30,616,980 of record CM069155.1, read on the forward strand.
TGGCTTGGTTTGGCAACTTGAGTGCCCAGGGCCGAAAAAGACTACAAAAAATAGTGAACACTGCCCAGTCCATCATCGGCTCTGACCTCCCTACCATCGAGGGGATCCATCGCAGTTGCTGCCTCAAAAAGGCTGGCAGCATCATCAAGGACGCACATCATCCTGGCCACACACTCATCTCCCCGCTATCTTCAGGTAGAAGGTACAGGACCCTGAAGACTGCAACGTCCAGGTTCAGAAACAGCTGCTTCCCCACAGCCACCAGGCTATTGAACTCAACTCAAACAAAACTCTAAACATTAATAGCCCATTATCTCTTTATTTGCACTTTATCTGTTTTATTTATTCATGTGTGTATATATTTATACAATGGTGTATGGAAACACTGATCTGTTCTGTATTTATGCCTTCTATATTCTGTTGTGCTGAAGCAAAGCAAGAATTTATTGTCCTATCTGGGACACATGACAATAACCTCTCTTGCATCTTGAATCTTGAATCATGCACAAAGAATATATCAACTGGATAAAGCAGGAGGTCTCAAATTCTGGACCTAAAAGCATCCCTGGCTTTCACTATTTTTATTATTGGCGTCAGTCTTCCCCTGGCAAATCCCAAATCTCTGGAATTTCACCCCGACATATCTTCATCTCACTACTTTGTACTCCTCCTTGTAGCTGACCTCAAAAGCCATCTCTGTTGACTACATTCTAGACCCCTGCTCTTTTTTATTACTTAGGAAGTGACATTTCCTTCTGCAACTGTTGCAGTTTTATACATATATTTCAAATTTATTTATTTTAATGGTCATTTAAAAATGTGGATTATTGGATTCAGGTTACACCATAGAAATTGATTGGATTCAGCTTACACCATCTGACACCATTGGAAGTGGAACAATGTTAACATGTAAATTGTCCTTCATTCTTGGTCTGACCAACCTACTTCCACAAACTGCATTGTAATTCCACTGTACCAGAACCAACACAATCTCACCAAATACAGTCGGAACGCAGAAGAGCCTACCATTAATGTGAACATTAAAGCCATTGAAGAAAAAACTAAACGCTGACCAGTATTTTCAAAATACCCGTCGCCCATCAAAAGCAAACGAAGCCTCGCGGGGGTAAGGGAAAATGGGGACAAAGCTTGGATATGTTCCACTTGCAACTGGGTGTAGGATATCAATGTTGATCATCGACAAATCATTTATTTTGCCCTTTCTGGTGAATGGGGCTGGCCTAGTTGTAGACCGGGAATTAATTCTGAGGTAGCGACATGCATTAAGAAGACCACTATCACCTCGGTGGGAGAACTCATGCCTTAATGACTACCGTCTCGATGTCTTGACATCCACCATTACGAATTGCTTCTAGAGCAACCAGATTGAGCCTACCAAGCAGCCTCGATCTACAGCAGTTCTACAGCAGCACAACAGATCCACTGCTGATGCCATCTCTCTGGCCATACACTTTTCCCTGGAACATCTGGATGAGACGAGCACCTACATCAGACCTACATAGAATAGAGCCCTGTTTTCAATACCATTACCCTAAGCAAGCTCATCTCCAAACTATTGGAACAGAATCAGCACTTCGTGACCAATGGACCACAATCTGTGTGGATAGGTGACCAATCAGCTACCCGAGCGAAATGTGTTGCTATTCCTCCAATGTGCGTGTACACTCACTCTGACAATGGAGGAGGCCCAGGCCAGAAATGTCAGTGCAAAGGGAAGGGGGGGGGGGGGGGGTGGTTAAAGGGGCTAGCCACCGGGGGATCTAGTAGGCCTTCGCAAGTTCAGTTAAACGGCCGCCGAGTCTACGCCGATGTTCAGTAGCCCACATCCGGAACACCAGATATAGGAGATAAGGTTAGAGAATGTGCATGTGCATCTCACTGCCGAGGTCGCTGGGTGGAGCTGAGGGTGACGGAATAAGGACAGATATTAAATCTCCCGCGGTTGCAGGGTAAGTTGGCTGGAGTGGGAGTGGCTTCAGTGGAAAGCGACGAATGAAACAAGGAGATGCGGAGGGAATGGTCTCTGCGGAAGGTGGAAAAGTTTGGAGATTGGAAGATGTGCTTAGTGGTGGGATCACGTTGGGAGGTGACAATTTTTTTTTTGTGGAATTACTGCTCTGATCTGTCAGAGACTTTGTTTTATTCAACAAAGTCTAGTACAAGCTCTGGCATTGAATGGGTTGGGAGAAGGGTATGATGAGGTTGGACTGTAGAGCGACAGCCTGTTTCAAAATAATTAGTTTAGTTAAGTTTAGTAGAAAATAATAATTGAGATACAGCGCTGGGTCAGGCCCGTCGGCCCACCGAGTCCGCATCAACGAGCGATCCCCGCACATGCTTTGGAAACAACTTAGGAAACCGCATTTCACGGAGAAACCCCACGTAGGTCACGGGAAGAACCAATTCGGTACAGAGAAGCTCCAGGAGCCGGGATCGAACCGTGTCTCTGGCGCCGAGAGCGCTGTGCAACTCTACCGCTGCGCCACCGTGCCCGCCCATGAATTAGTATAGTGTGAATTGGAGGGACCAAGAATAGATCCCTGGGAGGTTCAGGGGTTGATGGGGAGGGGGCGGGGGCCGGGGAGGGGGCGGGGTCGCTGTTTTCGGAGCAAATCAGACACTTCTGTCTTATTTTTGCAACTGAACTAGGAAGTGAAGAAACGGAGGATCATTTGAATCCAGTGGACGGAAGTGTTTAGTTTACTTCACTACAGCGAGGAAACAGGCCCTTCGGCTAATCTAGTCAACACCGACCAGCAATCAGTATATCTATCCAATTGGGACAATTAACAGAAGGCAATTTTACAAGGGGTTGTAAAACTATAAAATACGAGATTGTTTATTTTAAAAAACCGCATTTTGTAAATTAATTATATCGTTGAAAAGCTGATTCAAGAAAATGAAAATAGTATATATTTAAGGATAAAACGCTACTTTTCTTTCTACTCTCAGTTTCTAATTTCGACTCTCCGTTTAATCAATGTTATGAGATTAATGTTATGTCGGACAAGAAGTGGATTGAAGAGTTAAATTCGATCAGAGAGGTGGTCATAATACTGGACAAATCCAGCAAACAAGACTTCGCCATTACACGCTACATGACTCGCCGGGTCAGGCAGCATCTGATTAGAATGGCGAGGCATCATTTCAGGTCGAGACCCTTCTGCAGACTCATTAGAACAGAAGGGAGAAAGCTGGAAAATAAATATGAGGTGTGATACAACCTGCCAAGTGATAGGCGGATACATGTGAGAGGGGGTTGATTAGCAGATGGGGATGGGGGGGGTTAATTGGCAAAGGCTGGGGATGAAAAGGGAACAAAAAGTGAAATCAGCCACAAAATAAGTGGGAAAGGCAGTGAATGATAACCGTGGGGGAAGGGATGGGGTGAAAATAGACAGCACACGTCTCCAACCTGTTATTTTACTTCTGGAAATTGACATGGTACTGGAAGGTCTCTCCAGATAGGACTTACCCACATCGCAAGCGGATTTCCCCAGCCACAATACATAACTTTTCACAATTTATACCCCCTATTAAACATTTTTTTATTCCCAGAGAAGAACATCCAAGCAGTTGCCATATCTCGAAAGCTGTTTATCCCATTTCTGGGAATCGCGAAGTAACTACTTTTACTTCGGTTAATTGTTGGTGCGAAGCCCCCCTTCAAAATGAGTCTAGCGCTCACCCCTACGAGCCCGAACTTTATTCCTCTCGTTAAACTGTTTAAATATATGACCACCTCTGCTGATTAATGTTGAGTTGGTATAAGACCCCGGTAATGCCGCGGTTAACTAATTCGTCAAACCACACTTTTCATCGCGTTTTTCATGGATTAAACTGATATCTTGTGATATTTTGTGCGGTAAGGTTGGACATATTTGGGTACTTTAAGCATATTAGCGCAATGCCACGACTGCACTTCCGGATTTCTGGGATATCCAAAGTAGGAGACAAGGATTTGCACCTAATTTCTTCAATCTGGGGGTACTTGCAAACATCCCCTTCAGCTGTCCTAACACATGGGTCAACATCAATCATGAAAACGCAGTTTATTTGAAATATAACAAAGTTTCACAAAATGCCAGTTTATAGTCCGGACATTATTGCTTTTATTCTATTGAAGGCAAGGACATTTGCACAGAAAATTACAACGATGCATCGTAAATAGAATAATCGGTTTTATTGCATTAAATGTTACATTATTGTTTTTCAGCTCACCGTAAAATACGGACAGCGCATTCAAGGCACCGAAATGCACATGTGCTGCGTTTGAACGAATAGTAAAGCGAACAGTCGATATCTGCATATTGGATTAATTTACAAAGAAATGTAGCAAATCGTGAATTTGATCCTTTAAATTAGAGGCAACTGGATCTGGCGATATTGGCCTTAATCGGGGTTGTCTGGGTTTCGTGTTTAACCACACATGAATAAAGATCGTGTGAGTTCCAGTAGGCGGCTGGCAGAGTCAGGTAACTGCTCGCACTGAACGAGTTGTCCTTCTCCTGCTGGACCCGGCTGGTCGCAGCGCCATCACTTCTCGCACTGCCGTCCACGGTCCACTCAATGTCCACAGCGCCCGGATTGAACCCGCTCACCAAACACACCAGGGTGGCGGTACTTTTTGCGGTGACTTCATCCATTGATGGCGCCAGAATGGAAACGGTGGGGGGGCGCGGACCTGGAAATAAGAATTGAAATAAATACAAATGGATTATTTATCAGTTTACGTTAAGTCAGAATCGATACAGCTGGAATGACTCCAGACAAGATTTATGTCGACGGTGCCAGGTTTCGAACGCCTGAACTATAGGCATCGATTGGATATGCAAGGATGTTAGTCCTTGGAGTGTAGAATACCTTCGGGTGATCGCATGGCGGTGTACAATATCGCGAGGGGGATACATAGGGTTAGCGCACTGAGTATTTCCCCCATAGTAGGAGAATGGAGAACTAGAGTTCTTAAGTTCAGTGCAACACTTCGACACAATATGCGTCGACTCCATGGAATGTGTTCATCAGAGAAGTTGATGCGGCAGGTACAATAACACCATTTAAATAAACATTTGAATTAATACTTGTATAAAAAAGGTTCAAAGAGATATCGGCCTGGCATGCGCAAATGGGAAACTCGGTCGGAATGAAATAGGTGGACTTAAGGTCTGTTCCACCGCTGCATAACTCCGTGGCTCGATGGCCGTGGACTGCACTGGCTTTACAATTACCGTTGATTTATAAACCTCATTTTATACAGCAGAATCATGATAAGTTATTTTCAGTGTGAATATCCGACGTTTGGTAAAACATGTAGACTACGATTTTCTTCAGATCATGGAAACGGTCGGAAAAAAATGGAATTACAACTCATCCTTGCAGAATGAGCAGCATTTCCAAATTAATGCTTGTTCAAATAGTAATTCAATTTTTTTTCCATGAATTGTCTTTAGAATGTTACTTATTAGTGAATATTCCACATCGTCCAGAAAGCCCATGATTCAATGATGGTGGCGGTCAGAAAAATGAAAGGTAAAACTAAAGAAATGTTTTGGTCTGATTCAAATTCTTTCTGACACATGTCCAGACAGCTCTGGGTTTAACATCCAACATATTCGAACTTTAAAAAACATTTCAACCTAATGCTGAATTTAAAGACGCTGTACTATTTCCTCCCAATCTTTCGATTCTGAGCAATTCAGCAATAACCTCGTATACTTGTGTGTCCATTTCTGCACTAATTTATCCGAAAAAAGCCAAAATCATGTCTCGCTCTTTTAAGCTTTTTGACATGTCGGTCAACCGTAAAAAAAAATCAACAATCAGAGGGATCATGTTTAACAGCATAATAAACAGTCTGCGTTTTCTGCTATATCATACAATCGATGACAATCGGAGAACCAGCATCAAAATCCCTTGCAGGTTCTACAAGGTGGGTACAAAGAGTCTGACGCCATAGCCGCACAAATGTGATCAGCTAAGGTGGCAATGGCGAGCTGAACGAGAAATGAACCCGAATACGATTCTGCTCTTGTTTCTAATTTCGGAGCTGAATCAGACTTGCAACAATCCTCCACACTTTCGCGCAGAGAGAATTAAAATGGTTCCATGCGAAGCGTTTAAATATTTGTTTGTTACCTTTTCCCTGACAATTAGTTTTAGCGCTGTTGTTGGGAGCGCATGTAAACCTGTCGAAACGCCACTTCACCCTCATGGTATCATTAAAACGATCAGAAATCAACTTCGCGCAATTTGCCCTAATGGGTATTTGCAATTTCAAAAATATCCCATTTAAATTCACCAACCTCCCTTGCCAAATGTCTATTAACTTTCCTTTGGATGCTTCCAATGATTCTATTAGGCCCACTCTCAGAGTTGGTATTCTCAGTGTCCACAATATACCGTAAGCTAATAAAATCTCATAATTTTCCGAGCATTTTTTTTCAAGTAACGACAAGAGCTTTCGTTTGCATTAGGCTTATATTGTAGCAAAATCATCAATAGCAGCAGTCTCGAATGAAACCCGCCACTTGAGGATACATCAAATCAGAGAATCAGCATTTCGGTTATACGAGCAGGTTTCATGAACATCAGGGAAGAAAGGGGCAAATAGAGCTTCAGGAGATCATTCCAGAATTAAACAACTTTGATGCACAGCTGTCAGTGTGTGAAGACGTTAAATTCCAGGATGATCATGAAGCCACGGTTAGGTGAGCGCAGATTTCTCGGAGTGTTGTAGGGATCGAGGTAAAGGATCATAAACACCAAGTTCACGTAGGAGAAACAAGTTGGTAACTTGAGTACAGCACAAAGAGCTGAAGTAATCCAGCGGATCAGACAGCATCCCTGGAGGACATAGAAAGACGATATTTCCGTTCGCGAAAGTCTCCCAAAGAGACTTTGTTCCGACACGAAACATTGCCCATCCATACGTCTACCGCAGATGCTGGCTGACCCGTTGTGTTCTACTTAGGTTTATAGGATCTTTCTACCGAGGATTTATGTTGGAAAGCAAAACCTAATTTCAACGATTCATTATTTCAAAACGTGAATACTTTACTTACTGCTTAGATTCAGTTTGGTTCCTCTCCCAAAGGTTAATTTATTGCCATCCCACACAGCACAGTAATAATCGGCAGCGTCCTCCGATTGCACGTTGGTGATGGTTAAATGCATTTGGTTCGTGGATGACTCCACGGAACCCGTGAATCTGTCTGGAATTCCGGTGCCTCTGGTTGAGCCTTCATACCACACGAAGACAGGGCTGCTGTCCGGCTTCTGCCAGTACCAGCTCGTGTACCAGCTACCGATGGTGCCCCCTGACAGGGTACAGGTGATTTTGACGGTTCTTCCCGGCGAGGTTGATATAGACGCGACCTGAGTCAAGGTAGTCTCCGCGTTTATAGCTGATAGAAAAAAACAGATAAATATACAGAACCATTAGAAAAAACACAGCAGAATGTAAAACGATACAGCATTAATCATTCTGCGCTCTACTCACAGTGGAAACAGGTCACCAAGGCGAGAACCCAAACCCATTCAGCCATGTCGAAGGTGATAAAGGAATATTTTGCTGCACAAATGCGGTTTTGAGCCGGTTCGAAGTTTCTCTTTTAAAGTCTTCAGCATCCCAACGTCACTAATTATTCATTATTCATGCAAATCTTTATCCACGTGACATCGATTCACTGAATTATTGGCTCGATGTAAAATTATATTTCTGCAGCTCCAGTCCTTTGGGAGAAAGACATTTTCATGTTGTTTTAAGTGGAGGAGAATAGCAGACAACGGTGAACTCAACGGCTTCGGGGGGAGGGGGAGAGAAGCTCTGAGACTCATACGGCAACTGTTGTGTGAGAGCAGGTTCTTATTTACTGAGTAAAAGGGGTCAGCTGTGTTGAATGATGGGACTGTGGAGACTTTGCACTAATCCCCTTAAGCTTCCAAATAATTATAAAATAAACCATTTCCCCTTTTCATACAAATAATTCGTTGTCGAGTAATATCGCAAGGCACCATTCCACTAAGCCCCTTCACTGGATTTAAAGTGTCAACTTGTATGATCAAATTAAACGGCACAAGAAAGTCTGTTAATATGTCTTCATCGCATGTGCGAGAGGACCAGAAGATTTTCACACTTCAGACGGTCGAATTGAAGGGCATGGGAAGAACAATACATAATTAATTAAAGTAGAAATGTGAGGGAGTGAGGGAATGCTGTAAATGCATGCCATGGAACGGAGCCAGCTGAATGTGTTGTGTTCTTTTTACATGTATGGCTGCACGTTAACTGAAATATCACTGCATCTTAATTGCTGCGTGTGACATTAAATGTGAACTTGAACTTGAAATCCACTAGCAAATTCAATTAAAATATCGGAAATTCCAGATTTCAATGTGAGCTTTCATTGTGAGCATTCAAAAGACAGATCCTACACACGTGCCACAAGAAATAAAATCCAAGTGCATGACACATCCACGATTATCTAAACATGTTACAGACAGCAGTAAACTAAGAGCAAAAACATTTTCTATGAGCAAAGTTGAATGGAAATCAGAAAATTGAGCAGCGAATTGTAAACAAATATGACAAAGGGATCAATGAACATTAAAGGGGAATATCGAGATGACAGATAATAGAAACTAATTTTTCATCGGTCTGCACTACAGAACACGGACAACATCCCAGAAACGGCTGCAGACATGGTAGTGGAAGCAAGGGCCAAACTCACAAAAGCTGCAATCATTAGGAAGGTGATAGAGCCACGGGCTGACAGGTTCTTAAGATGTATTGTATTTCATTCTAGAATCTTAATTCATCCCATTGCAGCGCTGAATTCATTGGTTTGAATTTTTATTTCAAAACTACCATGGAAGTTCCTTGCTGTTCATTTTCATTCAGAACGGAAGAGAGACAGAAATGTTCCAAGCTATTACTAAAACGTTATAAAGGGTACTGACAAAATGATCAAAAAGGTCATCTCGCAAAAGTCAAAATGTTGTTGAGAAAGAAAGAAAATTCAGAAATGAGAGGAGCAAAGGGGCTTGGGAATGCTGGTGCAGGATTCCCCAAAAGTTAATTTACAAGTCGGTAGTCAGGAAGGCGAATGCAATGCTAGCATTTCTATCGAGAGGGCCAGAACACAAAAACAAAATACAAAAACAGGGATGTAATACTGAGTCTTTATAAGGCACTGGTCAGACCGCATTTGGAGTGTGGTGAGCAGTTTTGGGCACCAATCTGAGGAAGGATGAACAGGCTTTGGAGAGGGTCCAGAGAAGGTTTACGAGGGTGATCCCAGGGATCCCAGGGACGACACAACCCTGATTAGACTGATCCAGGTTGGGGAGGAATCTGCCTACAGACAGGGAGTGACAGCTGGCGTCCTGGTGCCTTCATAACAATCTGGAGCTCAATGCTCTTAAGACGGTGGAATTGATAGTAGACTTTAGGAGAGCGCCCCCTCCCCTCCTGGATAGAGTGGATATGGAGTGGATGTTTCGACGAGCGGGGGAGTCCAGGGCCAAAGGTTATAGCCTCAGAATAAAAGGACGTACATTTACAAAAGGTGATGATGAGGAATTTCTTTAGTCAGAGGGTGGTGAATCTGCGGAATTCATTGCTACAGAACGCCGTGGAAGCCAAGTCAATGGATAGTTTTAAGGTGGAGATTGATTGGTTGTTGAGTGTTGTGGGTTATGGGAAGAAGTCAGGAGAATGGGTTGAGAGGGAGAGATAAATTAAGCATGATAGAATGGCGGGATAGAATTGATGGGCCAAATAGCCCAATTCTGGTCCGACAATTTATGAATTTATGAAGGTTGTTTCACCAATTTAACGAAAGGCTTTGAAGAAGTAGCATGCCGGGCAGGTATAATTTCGAGCAGGCATTTGATAAGGTGATAAATCAAAGGTTGATCTGGTAAATAATATGGTAATATTGGGGATAGGGTATTGACGTGGATGGAGAACTATATGGCAAACAGTAAGCAAAGAGTAGGAATTAACGGGTCCCTTTCAGAATGGCAGGCAGTGACTAGTAGGGTGCCACAAGGCTCAGTGATGGGGCCTCGGTTATTAAATATATATATTAACGATTATGATGAAAGATTTAAATGTAACATCTCCATATTTGCTGATCACACAAAGCTGGTTGGCAGTGTGGGCTGCGAGGAGGACGCTATGAGGCTGCAGGGTGATTTGGATAGGATGGGTCAGTGGGCAGATGCATGGCAGATGCAGTATCACGTAGAAAAATGTGATGTTATCCACTTTGATGGCAAAAACAGGAAGGCAGATTATTATCTGAATGGTGTCAAATTAGGGAAAGGGGAGGTGCAACGAGACCTGGGTGTCCTTGAACATCAGTCACTGAAAGAAGGCATGCAGGTGCAGTCGGCAGTGAAGAACAACGAATGGCACGTTGGCCTTCATAGCGAGAAGATTTGAGTATTGGAGCAAGGTGGTCCTACTGCAGTTGTACAGGGCCCTAGTGAGACCACACCTGGAGTATTGTGAGCAGTTTTGGTCTCTAAATCTGAGGAAGGACATTCTTGCTATTGAGGGAGTGCAACGTAGGTTCACCAGATTAATCCCCGGGATGGTGGAACTGACATATGATCGAGTGGGCTTATATGCACTGGAATTTTGAAGGATCAGAGGGGATCTTATAGAAACATATAACATTCCTAACGGATGGATAAGCTAGATGCAGGTAAAATGTTTCCGATGATGGGGGAACCCAGGACCAGGGGTCCCAGTTTAAAAAAAAAGGCTAGGCCATTTAGGACAGAGATGCGGAAACACTTTTTTTACGCAGAGAGTTATGAATCTGTGGGATTCTCTGCCACAGAAGGCAGTGGAGGCCAATTCACTGGATGTATTCAAGAGAGAGTAAGAAATAACTTTTCGGACTGATGGAACCAAGGGGTATGGGGAGAAAGCTCATGATCATCATATTGAATGGCGGTGCTGCTTGAAGGGCCGAATAGCCTATTCCTGCACCTATTTCCTAAGAGTCCTGTTATTTATGGTTATGAAAAGAACATTGGGCGATTAGTTGGAAAGATAGAACATGCATAAACAGGCAAAATTCTGGTTGGAAAGTTGTAAAAACTGATGTGTCTCATAGATCAGTGCTGGAGCCCCAATTTCAAAAAATGCTAGAAAAAATGTTGGCTGTTGAATTTGCTAAAGACATGAAGAACGAAACAAGACCAACGTGTATGTGGATAGTTCCAGTGAATGGGCAAAGGCCTGTTAAATGCGGGATGTGGGAACATGTAAAATGTCAATTTTTACAGGGTAAGTGATATAAAAGAATGTTCTTTACAATATAGATACAAAAAGCTGGGGTAACGCAGCGGGACAGGCAGCATCTCTGGAGAGAAGGAATGGTTAACGTTTCGGGTCGAGGCCCTTCCTATTTACATTATGACAGTTTGCAGTGTTTTGAGATGCAGAATTATTTCGAGTTAATGGTGAAGATTCGCCACAGGTTAGAAACAGGTACAACAACTACCTTGGAAAGGTCACAGTGTCAGCATCTAACGCCAAAAAAACCGAATACAAACGAGAGAGGGTCTTATTGCTTCAGTTATACTTCATCGCAGAATCGAGCAGACTGTTGAACTGTAAATGCCTTTGAAGCAATTCAGAAAATGATTACTCGTAGACCCATATCTTTAACGAGTGAGTTGTTTTATGAAGAATTGCTCGACGGTTAGAAGCGTGAGAGGTGCTTTAATTGAAGCACAGGTGATTATGCGGGGTCTTAACAGCATGTGAAGGGAGAGGACAATTCGTCTGGGGTAATCTAAAACTGAACGTCACCGGTTACACAAAAATAAATGCCCACTTCAAAAGTGAAGAAACAAAACACATCTCTCAGAATGTAGAAAGTCTCCTCAATTACGTTTCTGAAAATGTGGCAGAAGCAGTCTTTATTATTTTTCAAAGGTAGAAATATTCCAAATAAACAAGGTGGGGTAGCGATATGATACCAGAGGTGGATGGGACCGCAGATCAAAGGTTGCAATCAGGTTAGTCACCATTTTATTGTTTGGTGAATTAGCTTCAAGTGACCGAGTGCGGATGGGGAACATCATCTCCTCCCCATTGACCACCAACACAGTGCATCTCAAGGCCGCGTGATTTGCACCCTGTTCTACTTCCTTTACACACATGGAATGAAGCACAGCTCCAAAGTAATCTATTATCCACCCCCAACACCATTCTGTTTGGATAAATCACTGATGGTGCTGGTGTCACCATGGAGAAGAGAGATAGAACACTTGGTTGAGTGGTATCAGAACAACAACCTTTTGCTCCAAAGCAACAAGACCGAAGTGGTCGCTGACTTCAACCAAACTCCTTGGCAAATTTATAGATGTAAACCCTGGGGGTACTGAGAACTTCAGGTGCTGATATTAAAAAAAACCACAATGTGCTGGAGAAACTCAGCGGATCTCTAGAGAACATGGAAACCTGGGGATGGATGTATCCTGTCTGTATCAAGGGCAAGTCCGTTGGCGCGGCTCTGTCAGACCTACTCACCCCAGTCCGGGCCCACGTTCAGGGTGTCCTTGCAGAAAGCTGGTATCAGTTGCCTGTGCAGATCTGAACAAATAAGCTTGGTGAGTGCGGACATGTGAATGGAGGATGTAGATGGCAAATGCACCTCATGCAGGTCTGAAGTAATGTCACTAATGGAAGTGGAGAATGATATTCATGTATATTTCGTGTTATTCTCCCCTGTCCAATGTGGAACACCATTATTGTCCATTCGTGACACAGAATAAGACAGGCAAAACAAACATTAATATTCTTTGATTTAATGAATCACGCATCTTACCGTAGACTTTTTGATATCCAGCTCAATTGGAGATAACTGAATTCAATATAAGTCTGTGATTTGGCGCTGATATCGGAGTTAAAGTAAATCTGAAATTAAAAGCTGGAATTGGTAACGCGAGCATGACGCTATTGGGTTGTAATTAAAAGTAATTTCAGTTACTTTAAGAAGGAAAAGTCTAAAATGTATCTGAACCCAGACCTACAATTACTCAGAATTTGCCGAACGGGTCCTTCAAATACAATAAACTGTGTAATGGAGAAAGGCAACAATACATGCAAAGCAACCACTTTGCATTGACCAGAGCTTCGAGTTTTGGGCAAGTCATGGATAAAGTAAACCCAATCAAATGTCCAAAATCCTGTTTGCTACTGTATTCATGTTTGTCGAAAAAAATTAAAGGCTCTCCCGGAGATATATAAGGTAACATTATTTTTATTCACATTCAGTATGCACGAACATTTTCGCCAATTATTTCATTCTCCTCTATCCCCATACTTAGTTGAGTTCTGTACCGACAGCAATATATTCACATCAACAATCATGATAGAATACCGGCTTACACGCAGGAGAGAGAGAGAGAGAGAGAGAGAGAGAGAGAGAGAGAGAGAGAGAGAGAGAGAGAGAGAGAGAGAGAGAGAGAGGAGTACTCAGCGTGCACTTCAAATTTAAATATGACAGGAGAATGAGCAAATGAATGATGGATGAAATCTATTACAGAGAAGTATGAGCTGGTATATTTTGCCTCGTGTATGGAAGGGGGGGGGGGCAATGTGCTTCATGGTGCGCAGGAACAGAGGGACTTTAGGTTCATGAGCACACATCTGCCAAAGTAGAAAGATATATCGCGAGAGTAGTGAGCAAAACCTGTGATATATGTTGGGTTGCAAAGAACATAGTATCGAGTAAGCGGACAGGTTAGCTGTCACGCTGGTTAGACCGTAATAGAATCAGAAAACTGTGAACGGGGAATATTTTTATGCAGTGAAAGATTCCGCCAAATCGCTCCCTGCAAATGTGAAGAAATTGCAGATAAGGTTTCAAACCGAAATCACATCACTACGAACGAAGAGGCCTTCATTCAGACCTATTTCAACAAAGAAAGTGTGGAATCTAGATTCTGTTAAGTGTCTAGAATCTTTCAAAAGAAACATTGCGGTGCATGATTGTTTATTACAAAACAACTGGATCCCAAATATATCCTTCAAGGGGAAAATAATCAAATGATTGCTGTCTGGCCTATACGTGAGCTCAGACACAATATTGCGGTTGACCCATTTCAGAATAGGCGTGTCGACCTTCAGCACAGAAGTAAGGTACTGCACCGCCATCTACTGTTAAAATCGGAGACTGCATCAGTATCTTCTGCCCACGCGGTCGATTTATATTACCTCCTTTACCCAGTGAGAGCTGCTTGTATGTTTTTTGTCCGAACACTTTTTTTAAGACTATGTCACTATGAATTGCACTTACGAGGAAAAATATGTTGTGTTTGTTGCTCCAAGTGCAATCCAGCATTCAGTAAGTTCATTGCCTCCGTTCCTTTTACTGTCATGTGTCAAAAGATAAAGCCGCTCCTCACTTAGTATAACCATATAACCATATAACAATTACAGCACGGAAACAGGCCCTCTCGGCCCTTCCAGTCCGTGCCGACCATTTGTTTTCCCCTAGTCCCATCTACCTGCACTCAGACCATACCCCTCCATTCCCTTCACGTCCATAATCCTATCCACTTTACTCTTAAATGTTAAAATCGATCCTGCCTCCACCACTTCTGCTGGAAGCTGATTCCACACGGCCACCACCCTCTGAGTAAAGAAGTTCCCCCTCACGTTACCCCGAAACCTCTGTCCCTTAATTCTCATGTCATGCCCTCTTGTTTGAATCTTCCCTACCCTCAATGGGAAAAATGTATCCACGTCAACTCTGTCTATCCCTTTCATCATTTTAAAGACCTCAATCAAGTCCCCCCTTAACCTTCTGCGCTCCAAAGAATAAAGACCTAACTTGTTCAACCTTTCTCTGTAACATAGTTGCTGGAACCCTGACAACATTCTAGTAAATCTCCTCTGTACTCTCTCTATTTTGTTGACATCCTTCCTATAACTAGGCGACCAAAATTGTACACCATACTCCAGAATTGGTCTTACCAATGCCTTGTACAATTTTAACATTACTTCCCTACTCCTATATTCAATGCTCTGATTTATAAAGGCCAGCACACCAAAGGCTTTCTTTACCACCCTATCTACATGCGATTCCACCTTCAGGGAACTGTGCACAGTTATTCCTAGATCCCTCTGTTCCACAGCATTCCTCAATTCCCTACCATTTACCATGTACGTCCTATTTTGATTTGTCCTGCCAAGATGTAGCACTTCACACTTATCAGCATTAAACTCCATCTGCCATCTTTCAGCCCACTTTTCCAAATGGCCCAAATCTCTCTGTAGACTTTGAAAATCTACTTCATTATCAATTTCCCTAGTTACCGCTTCAAAAAATTCAAGAAGGTTTGTCAAACATGACCTTCCAGGCACAAATCCATGTTGACTGTTCCTGATCAGACCCTGTTTATCCAGATGCTTATATATATTATCTCTAAGTATCCTTTCCATTAATTTGCCCACCACTGACGTCAAACTAATAGGTCTATAATTGCTAGGTTTATTCTTTGAACCCTTTTTAAACAATGGAACAACATGCGCAGTACGCCAATCCTCCGGCACTATTCCCGTTTCTAATGACATTTGAAATATTTCTGTCATAGCTCCTGCTATTTCTACAATAACTTCCCTCAATGTCCTAGGGAATATCCTGTCAGGACCTGGAGACTTATCCACTTTTATATTTTTCAAAAGTGTCAGTACTTCCTCCTCTTTGAATCTCATAGTTTCCATAGCTACTCTACTCTTTCCCCTTAACTCACCGAGTTCAATATCCTTCTCCTTGGTGAATACCGAAGAAAAGAAATTGTTCAATATCTCCCCCATCTCTTTTGGCTCTGTAGATAGCTGTCCATTCTGGTTCTCTAATGGTCCAATTTTATCCCTCGTTATCCTTTTGCTATTAATATAGCTGTAGAAACCCTTTGGGTTTACTTTCACCTTTCTTGCCAAAGCAACCTCATATCTTCTTTTAGCCTTCCTAATTTCTTTCTTAAGATTCTTTTTACATTCTTTATACTCCTCTAGCACCTCATTTACTCCATGCCTCCTATAATTATTGTAGATATCTCTCTTTTTTCGAAACGTGTCCAATTTCCCTTGAAAATCATGGCTCGTTCCAATTTTTACTATTTCCTTTCAACCTAACAGGGACATAAAGATTCTGTACTCTTACAATTTCCCCTTTAAATGTCCTCCATTTCTCTTCTACATCCTTCCCATGAAACAAAGTGTCCCAATTCACTCCTTTAAAATCCTTACGCATTCCCTCAAAGTTAGCCTTTCTCCAATCAAAAATCTCTACCCTAGGTCCAGTTCTGACTCTCTCCATAATTATATTGAAACTAATGGTATTGTGATCACTGGTCCCGAAGTGCTCACCAACGCATACCTCCGTCACCTGACCTGCCTCATTTCCTGTCCAGCACTGCCCCTTCTCTGGTCGATACCTCTATGTACTGCTGCAAAAAACTATCCTGCACACATTTTACAAACTCCAAACCATCCAGCCCATTATGCCTTCCCCAAAAGAGGTCCCAGTGATCAAGAAACTTGAATCCCTGCCCACTGCACCAGTCCCTCAGCCACGCATTTATCCTCCACCTCATTTCATTCCTACTCCCACTGTCACGCGGCACAGGCAGTAATCCTGAAATCGTTACCCTTTTGGTCCTTCTAGTATAGCGGCAGGGACCACAGAAGATCGTCGAATGCAGCGCCACATCATGCAGGATGAAATTTTATTCGAAGCTACATCTTGGGTTGTTGTGAGCGGCCAGACAACGTTATTTTACGATACAGAGATAAGTGCTCCTGCTCACCAACCCCCGCATTCCTCTGCCAACTGGGCTTCTTTTTGTTCAGGTCCCGATGATTTGTGCAGATCCGCTGTCAGCATGTATCACTTGGAATTATTCAGTATGGAAACAGCCGTTCGGCCCAACAAGTACCACCTGCCCGCGTTTGGCACGTACCCCTCTCAACCTTTCCTATCTTTGTACCTGTCGAAATGATTATTAAATGTTGTTATAGTACCTGTTTGAACTACCTCTTGTGGCAGCTCGTTCCATATACTCACCAATCTCTGTGCGAAAATGTTACCCCTCAGGTTCCTATTAAATCATTCATCTCTCACCTTAAACCTACGTCCGCTACTCTTTTACCCAGAGGTAAAAGCGGTTGTGAACTGCGATCCATCCACTTGTGATCATATAAGCATAGGAATTGTTCCCAATTATATTGTTGTTTACGAATGATCTGCATTCAAATAAATGCAATTTCGTAAACTTCCCAATAATTTATTTACGTAATATTATGTGAGAGTTGTACTACCATTTCTTCTGTGAAATTAAATCTAACGGGACATGAGAGATATTGCCCTCTGGGTTTTCTTCCGGAAGACGACCAAATTGCAGAACAAATGAGAATTTTCACGAGAGCTCTCAGGTTGTTACGCAGATTTATGAGTTGTAAATGCAGTGCATGATGGATATAACAACTGGTGAAATTTACTAAAGTACAGTAATGCAATTGAATATATATCACAGTAGCTTCCAGTCGAAGCACCTTTAAAAGATGTAGTTATATAATTTGATTCTCGCCTAATTTCATTGAAAACACCATTATTCATTTCAACAGATTAACTACCTCAAAAGGAGGAAATTTGTAATAAATAGCGAATCATACAAAAGTGTCAGTCTCAATAACAATCAGCACAGGAGCACCTCAAGGCTGCGTGCTTAGCCCCCTGCTGTACTCACTCTATACTCATGATTGCGTAACCTGTCATAGTGCGAACTCCATCATCAAGTTCGCTGATGACACCACTGTTGCGGGACGTATCACTGATGGGGACGAGTCAGAGTATAGAAGTGAGATCGACTGACTGGCCAAATGCTGCCAGCACAATAACCTGGCCCTCAAGACACCAGCAAAACCAAGGAACTGATTGTGGACTTTGGAAGGGGTAGGATGGGGACCCACAATCCCGTTTATATCAACGGATCGATGGTGGAAAGGGTCAAGAGCTTCAAATTCCTGGGTGTGCACATCTCTGAAGATCTCTCCTGGTCCAAGAACACCGATGCTATTACAAAGAAAGAAAGCACATCCGCAATCTTCCTGAGAAGATTACGGAGAGTCGGTATGTCAAGGAGGACTCCCTCTAACCTCCACAGGTGCACAGTAGAGAGCATGCTGACCAGTTGCATCGTGGCTTGGTTTGGCAACTTGAGTGCCCAGGGCCGAAAAAGACTACAAAAAATAGTAAACACTGCCCAGTCCATCATCGGCTCTGACCTCCCTACCATGGAGGCGATCCATCGCAGTTGCTGCCTCAAAAAGACTGGCAGCATCATCAAGGTCGCACATCAGCCTGGCCACACACTCATCTCCCCTCTATCTTCAGGTAGAAGGTACAGGACCCTGAAGACTGCAACGTCCAGGTTCAGAAACAGCTGCTTCCCCACAGCCACCAGGCTATTGAACTCAACTCAAACAAAACTCTAAACATTAATAGCCCATTATCTCTTTATTTGCACTTTATCTGTTTTATTTATTCATGTGTGTATATATTTATACAATGGTGTATGGAAACACTGATCTGTTCTGTATTTATGCCTTCTATATTCTGTTGTGCTGAAGCAAAGCAAGAATTTAATTGTCCTATCTGGGACACATGACAATAAACTCTCTTGCATCTTGAATCTTGAATCATGCACAAAGAATATATCAACTGGATAAAGCAGGAGGTCTCAAATTCTGGACCTAAAAGCATCCCTGGCTTTCACTATTTTTATTATTGGCGTCAGTCTTCCCCTGGCAAATCCCAAATCTCTGGAATTTCACCCCGACATATCTTCATCTCACTACTTTGTACTCCTCCTTGTAGCTGACCTCAAAAGCCATCTCTGTTGACTAAATTCTAGACCCCTGCTCTTTTTTATTACTTAGGAAGTGACATTTCCTTCTGCAACTGTTGCAGTTTTATACATATATTTCAAATTTATTTATTTTAATGGTCATTTAAAAATGTGGATTATTGGATCAGGTTACACCATAGAAACTCATTGGATTCAGCTTACACCATCTGACACCATTGGAAGTGGAACAATGTTAACATGGAAATTGTCCTTCATGTCTGGTCTGACCAACCTACTTCCACAAACTGCATTGTAATTCCACTGTACCAGAACCAACACAATCTCACCAAATACAGTCGGAACGCAGAAGAGCCTACCATTGATGTGAACAATAAAGCCATTGAAGAAAAAACTAAACGCTGACCAGTATTTTCAAAATACCCGTCGCCCATCAAAAGCAAACGAAGCCTCGCGGGGGTAAGGGAAAATGGGGACAAAGCTTGGATATGTTCCACTTGCAACTGGGTGTAGGATATCAATGTTGATCATCGACAAATCATTTATTTTGCCCTTTCTGGTGAATGGGTCTGGTCTAGTTGTAGACCGCGAATTAATTCTGAGGTACCGACATGCATTAAGAAGACCACTATCACCTCGGTGGGAGAACTCATGCCTTAATGACTACCGTCTCGATGTCTTGACCGAATTGCTTCTAGAGCAACCAGATTGACTACCAAGCAGCCTTGATCTACAGCAGTTCTACAGCAGCACAACAGACTGCTGATGCCAGGATGAGACCACCTACATCAGACCTACATAGAGCCCTGCTTTCAATACCATTACCCTAAGCAAGCTCATCTCCAACCTATTGGAACGGAGTCAGCACTTCGTGACCAATGGACCACAATCTGTGTGGATAGGTGACCAATCAGCTACCCGAGCGAAATGTGTTGCTATTCCTCCAATGTGCGTGTACACTCACTCTGACAATGGAGGAGGCCCAGGCCAGAAAGGTCAGTGCAAAGGGAAGGGAGGGGGGTAAAGGGGCTAGCCACCGGGGGATCTAGTAGGCCTTCGCAAGTTCAGTTAAACGGCCGCCGAGTCTACGCTTGGTCTAGCCGATGTTCAGTAGCCCACATCCGGAACACCAGATCTAGGAGATAAGGTTAGAGAATGTGCATGTGCATCTCACTGCCGAGGTCGCTGGGTGGAGCTGAGGGTGACGGAATAAGGACAGATATTAAATCTCCCGCGGTTGCAGGGTAAGTTGGCTGGAGTGGGAGTGGCTTCAGTGGAAAGCGACGAATGAAACAAGGAGATGCGGAGGGAATGGTCTCTGCGGAAGGTGGAAAAGGTTGGAGATTGGAAGATGTGTTTAGTGGTGGGATCACGTTGGGAGGTGACAAAAAAATGTTTGTGGAATTACTGCTCTGATCTGTCAGAGACTTTGTTTTATTCAACAAAGTCTAGTACAAGCTCTGGCATTGAATGGGTTGGGAGAAGGGTATGATGAGGTTGGACTGTAGAGCGACAGCCTGTTTCAAAATAATTAGTTTAGTTAAGTTTAGTAGAAAATAATAATTGAGATACAGCGCCGGGTCAGGCCCTTCGGCCCACCGAGTCCGCATCAACGAGCGATCCCCGCACATGCTTTGGAAACAACTTAGGAAACCGAATTTCACGGAGAAACCCCACGTAGGTCACGGGAAGAACCAATTCGGTACAGAGAAGCTCCAGGAGCCGGGATCGAACCGTGTCTCTGGCGCCGAGAGCGCTGTGCAACTCTACCGCTGCGCCACCGTGCCCGCCCATGAATTAGTATGGTGTGAATTGGAGGGACCAAGAATAGATCCCTGGGAGGTTCAGGGGTTGATGGGGAGGGGGCGGGGGCCGGGGAGGGGGCGGGGTCGCTGTTTTCGGAGCAAATCAGACAGTTCTGTCTTATTTTTGCAACTGAACTAGGAAGTGAAGAAACGGAGGATCATTTGAATCCAGTGGACGGAAGTGTTTAGTTTACTTCACTACAGCAAGGAAACAGGCCCTTCGGCTAATCTAGTCAACACCGACCAGCAATCTATCCAATTGGGACAATTAACAGAAGGCAATTTTACAAGGGGTTGTAAAACTATAAAATACGAGATTGTTAATTTTTTTTTAATCGTATTTTGTAAAATAATTATATCGTTGAAAAAGCTGATTCAAGAAAATGAAAATAGTACATATTTAAGGATAAAACGCTACTTTTCTTTCTACTCTCAGTTTCTAATTTCGACTCTCCGTTTAATCAATGTTATGAGATTAATGTTATGTCGGACAAGAAGTGGATTGAAGAGTTAAATTCGATCAGAGAGGTGGTCATAATACTGGACAAATCCAGCAAACAAGACTTCGCCATTACACGCTACATGACTCGCCGCGTCAGGCAGCATCTGATTAGAATGGCGAGGCATCATTTCTGGTCGAGACCCTTCTGCAGACTCATTAGAACAGAAGGGAGAAAGCTGGAAAATAGATATGAGGTGTGATACAACCTGCCAAGTGATAGGCGGATACATGTGAGAGGGGGTTGATTAGCAGATGGGGATGGGGGGATTAATTGGCAAAGGCTGGGGGTGAAAAGGGAACAAAAAGTGAAATCAGCCACAAAATAAGTGGGAAAGGCAGTGAATGATAACCGTGGGGGAAGGGATGGGGTGAAAATAGACAGCACACGTCTCCAACCTATTATTTTACTTCTGGAAATTGACATGGTACTGGAAGGTCTCTCCAGATAGGACTTACCCACATCGCAAGCGGATTTCCCCAGCCACAATACATAACTTTTCACAATTTATACCCCCTATTAAACATTTTTTTAATTCCCAGAGAAGAACATCCAAGCAGTTGCCATATCTCGAAAGCTGTTTATCCCATTTCTGGGAATCGCGAAGTAACTACTTTTACTTCGGTTAATTGTTGGTGCGAAGCCCCCCTTCAAAATGAGTCTAGCGCTCACCCCTACGAGCCCGAACTTTATTCCTCTCGTTAAACTGTTTAAATATATGACCACCTCTGCTGATTAATGTTGAGTTGGTATAGGAGTCCCCGGTAATGCCGCGGTTAACTAATTCGTCAAACCACACTTTTCATCGCGTTTTTCATGGATTAAACTGATATCTTGTGATATTTTGTGCAGTAAGGTTGGACATATTTGGGTACTTTAAGCATATTAGCGCAATGCCACGACTGCACTTCCGGATTTCTGGGATATCCAAAGTAGGAGACAAGGATTTGCACCTAATTTCTTCAATCTGGGGGTACTTGCAAACATCCCCTTCAGCTGTCCTAACACATGGGTCAACATCAATCATGAAAACGCAGTTTATTTGAAATATAACAAAGTTTCACAAAATGCCAGTTTATACTCCGGACATTATTGCTTTTATTCTATTGAAGGCAAGGACATTTGCACAGAAAATTACAACGATGCATCGTAAATAGAATAATCGGTTTTATTGCATTAAATGTTACATTATTGTTTTTGAGCTCACCGTAAAATACGGACAGCGCATTCAAGGCACCGAAATGCACATGTGCTGCGTTTGAACGAATAGTAAAGCGAACAGTCGATATCTGCATATTGGATTAATTTACAAAGAAATGTAGCAAATCGTGAATTTGATCCTTTAAATTAGAGGCAACTGGATCTGGCGATATTGGCCTTAATCGGGGTTGTCTGGGTTTCGTGTTTAACCACACATGAATAAAGATCGTGTGAGTTCCAGTAGGCGGCTGGCAGAGTCAGGTAACTGCTCGCACTGAACGAGTTGTCCTTCTCCTGCTGGACCCGGCTGGTCGCAGCGCCATCACTTCTCGCACTGCCATCCACGGTCCACTCAATGTCCACAGCGCCCGGATTGAACCCGCTCACCAAACACACCAGGGTGGCGGTACTTTTTGCGGAGACTTCATCCATTGATGGCGCCAGAATGGAAACGGTGGGGGTGCGCGGACCTGGAAATAAGAATAGAAATAAATACAAATGGATTATTTATCAGTTTACGTTAAGTCAGAATCGATACAGCTGGAATGACTCCAGACAAGATTTATGTCGACGGTGCCAGGTTTCGAACGGCTGAACTATTGGCATCGATTGGATATGCAAGGATGTTAGTCCTTGGAGTGTAGAATACCTTCGGGTGATCGCATGGCGGTGTACAATATCGCGAGGGGGATACATAGGGTTAGCGCACTGAGTATTTCCCCCATAGTAGGAGAATGGAGAACTAGAGTGCTTAAGTTCAGTGCAACACTTGGACTCAACATGCGTCGACTCCGTGGAATGTGTTCACCAGAGAAGTTGATGCGGCAGGTACAATAACACCATTTAAATGAACATTTGAATTAATACTTCGATAAAAAAGGTTCAAAGAGATATCGGCCTGGCATGCGCAAATGGGAAACTCGGTCGGATGAATTAGGTGGACTTAAAGTCTGTTCCACCGCTGCATAACTCCGTGGCTCGATGGCCGTGGACTGCACTGGCTTTACAATTACCGTTGATTTATAAACCTCATTTTATACAGCAGAATCATGATAAGTTATTTTCAGTGTGAATATCCGACGTTTGGTAAAACATGTAGACTACGATTTTCTTCAGATCATGGAAACGGTCGGAAAAAAATGGAATTACAACTCATCCTTGCAGAATGAGCAGCATTTACAAATTAATGCTTGTTCAAATAGTAATTCAATTTTTTTCCCATGAATTGTCTTTAGAATGTTACTTATTAGTGAATATTCCACATCGTCCAGAAAGCCCATGATTCAATGATGGTGGCGGTCAGAAAAATGAAAGGTAAAACTAAAGAAATGTTTTGGTGTGATTCAAATTCTTTCTGACACGTATCCAGACAGCTCTGGGTTTAACATCCAACATATTCGAACTTTAAAAAACATTTCAACCTAATGCTGAATTTAAAGACGCTGTACTATTTCCTCCCAATCTTTCGATTCTGAGCAATTCAGCAATAACCTCGTATACTTGTGTGTCCATTTCTGCACTAATTTATCCGAAAAAAGCCAAAATCATGTCTCGCTCTTTTAAGCTTTTTGACATGTCGGTCAACCGTAAAAAAAAATCAACAATCAGAGGGATCATGTTTAACAGCATAATAAACAGTCTGCGTTTTCTGCTGTATCATACACTCGGTGACAATCGGAGAACCAGCATCAAAATCCCTTGCAGGTTCTACAAGGTGGGTACAAAGAGTCTGACGACATAGCCGCACAAATGTGATCAGCTAAGGTAGCAATGGCGAGCTGAACGAGAAATGAACCCGAATACGATTCTGCTCTTGTTTCTAATTTCGGAGCTGAATCAGACTTGCAACAATCCTCCACACTTTCGCGCAGAGAGAATTAAAATGGTTCCGTGCGAAGCGTTTAAATATTTGTTTTTTACCTTTTCCCTGACAATTAGTTTTAGCGCTGTTGTTGGGAGCGCATGTAAACCTGTCGAAACGCCACTTCACCCTCATGGTATCATTAAAACGATCAGAAATCAACTTCACGCAATTTGCCCTATTTGCCCTAATGGGTATTTGCAATTTCAAAAATATCCCATTTAAATTCACCAACCTCCCTTGCCAAATGTTTATTAACTTTCCTTTCGATGCTTGCAATGATTCTATTAGGCCCACTCTCAGAGTTGGTATTCTCAGTGTCCACAATATACCGTAAGCTAATAAAATCTCATAATTTTCCGAGCATTTTTTCAAGTAACAACAAGAGCTTTCGTTTGCATTACGCTTATATTGTAGCAAAATGGTCAATAGCAGCAGTCTCGAATGAAACCCGCCACTTGAGGATACATCAAATCAGAGAATCAGCATTTCGGGTTAAACGAGCAGGTTTCATGAATATCAGGGAAGAAAGGGGAAAATAGAGCTTCAGGAGATCATTCCAGAATTTAACAACTTTGATGCACAGCTGTCAGTGTGTGAAGACGTTAAATTCCAGGATGATCATGAAGCCACGGTTAGGTGAGCGCAGTTTTCTCGGAGTGTTGTAGGGATCGAGGTAAAGGATCATAAACACCAAGTTCACGTAGGAGAAACAAGTTGGTAACTTGAGTACAGCACAAAGAGCTGAAGTAATCCAGCGGATCAGACAGCATCTCTGGAGGACATAGAAAGACGATATTTCCGTTCGGGAAAGTCGCACAAAGAGACTTTGTTCCGACACGAAACATTGCCCAACCATACGTCTACCGCTGCTGGCTGACCCGTTGTGTTCTACTTAGGTTTATAGGATCTTTCTACCGAGGATTTATGTTGGAAAGCAAAACTTAACTTCAACGATTCGTTATTTCAAAACGTGAATATTTTACTTACTGCTTAGATTCAGTTTGGTTCCTCTCCCAAAGGTGAATTTACTGTCATCCCACACAGCACAGTAATAATCGGCAGCGTCCTCCGATTGCACGTTGGTGATGGTTAAATGCATTTGGTTCGTGGATGACTCCACGGAACCCGTGAATCTGTCTGGAATTCCGGTGCCTCTGGTTGAGCCTTCATACCACACGAAGACAGGAGCGCTGCCCGGCTTCTGCCAGTACCAGCTCGTGTACCAGCTACTGATGCTGCCCCCTGACAGGGTACAGGTGATTTTGACGGTTCTTCCCGGCGAGGTTGATATAGACGGGACCTGAGTCAAGGTAGTCTCCGCGTTTATAGCTGATAGAAAAAAACAGATAAATATACAGAACCATTAAAAAAAAACACAGCAGAATGTAAAACGATACAGCATTAATCATTCTGCGCTCTACTCACAGTGGAAACAGGTCACCAAGGCGAGAACCCAAACCCATTCAGCCATGTCGAAGGTGATAAAGGAATATTTTGCTGCACAAATGCGGTTTTGAGCCGGTTCGAAGTTTCTCTTTTAAAGTCTTCAGCATCCCAACGTCACTAATTATTCATTATTCATGCAAATCTTTATCCACGTGACATCGATTCACTGAATTATTGGCTCGATGTAAAATTATATTTCTGCAGCTCCAGTCCTTTGGGAGAAAGACATTTTCATGTTGTTTTAAGTGGAGGAGAATAGCAGACAACGGTGAACTCAACGGCTTCGGGGGGAGGGGGAGAGAAGCTCTGAGACTCATACGGCAACTGTTGTGTGAGAGCAGGCTCTTACTTACTGAGTAAAAGGGGTCAGCTGTGTTGAATGATGGGACTGTGGAGACTTTGCACTAATCCCCTTAAGCTTCCAAATAATTATAAAATAAAACATTTCCCCTTTTCCTACAAATAATTCGTTGTCGAGTAATATCGCAAGGCACCATTCCACTAAGCCCCTTCACTGGATTTAAAGTGTCAACTTGTATGATCAAATTAAACGGCACAAGAAAGTCTGTTAATATGTCTTCATCGCATGTGCGAGAGGACCAGAAGATGTTCACGCTTCAGACGGTCGAATTGAAGGGCATGGGAAGAACAATACATAATTAATTAAAGTAGAAATGTGAGGGAGTGAGGGAATGCTGTAGAGGGGTAAATGCATGCCATGGAACGGAGCCAGCTGAATGTGTTGTGTTCTTTTTACATGTATGGCTGCACGTTAACTCAAATATCACTGCATCTTAATTGCTGCGTGTGACATTAAATGTGAACTTGAACTTGAAATCCACTAGCAAATTCAATTAAAATATCGGAAATTCCAGATTTCAATGTGAGCTTTCATTGTGAGCATTCAAAAGACAGATCCTACACACGTGCCACAAGAAATAAAATCCAAGTGCATGACACAGCCACGATTATCTAAACATGTTACAGACAGCAGTAAACTAAGAGCAAAAACATTTTCTATGAGCAAAGTTGAATGGAAATCAGAAAATTGAGCAGCGAATTGTAAACAAATATGACAAAGGGATCAATGAACATTAAAGGGGAATATCGAGATGACAGATAATAGAAACTGTAATTTTTCATCGGTCTGCACTACAGAACACGGACAACATCCCAGAAACGGCTGCAGACATGGTAGTGGAAGCAAGGGCCAAACTCACAAAAGTTGCAATCATTAGGAAGGTGATAGAGCCACGGGCTGACAGGTTCTTAAGATGTATTGTATTTCATTCTAGAATCTTAATTCATCCCATTGCAGCGCTGAATTCATTGGTTTGAATTTTTATTTCAAAACTACCATGGAAGTTCCTTGCTGTTCATTTTCATTCAGAACGGAAGAGAGACAGAAATGTTCCAAGCTATTACTAAAACGTTATAAAGGGTACTGACAAAATGATCAAAAAGGTCATCTCGCAAAAGTCAAAATGTTGTTGAGAAAGAAAGAAAATTCAGAAATGAGAGGAGCAAAGGGGCTTGGGAATGCTGGTGCAGGATTCCCCAAAAGTTAATTTACAAGTCGGTAGTCAGGAAGGCGAATGCAATGCTAGCATTTCTATCGAGAGGGCCAGAACACAAAAACAAAATACAAAAACAGGGATATAATGCTGAGTCTTTATAAGGCACTGGTCAGACCGCATTTGGAGTGTGGTGAGCAGTTTTGGGCACCAATCTGAGGAAGGATGAGCAGGCTTTGGAGAGGGTCCAGAGGAGGTTTACGAGGGTGATCCCAGGGATCCCAGGGACGACACAACCCTGATTAGACTGATCCAGGATGGGGAGGAATCTGCCTACAGACAGGAAGTGACAGCTGGCGTCCTGGTGCCTTCATAACAATCTGGAGCTCAATGACGGTGGAATTGATAGTAGACTTCAGGAGAGCGCCCCCTCCCCTCCTGGATAGAGTGGATATGGAGTGAATGTTTCGACGAGCGGGGAGTCCAGGGCCAAAGGTTTATAGCCTCAGAATAAAAGGACGTACATTTACAAAAGGTGATGATGAGGAATGTCTTTAGTCAGAGGGTGGTGAATCTGCGGAATTCATTGTTACAGAACGCTGTGGAAGCCAAGTCAATGGATAGTTTTAAGGTGGAGATTGATTGGTTGTTGAGTGTTGTGGGTTATGGGAAGAAGTCAGGAGAATGGGTTGAGAGGGAGAGATAAATTAAGCATGATAGAATGGCGGGGTAGAATTGATGGGCCAAATAGCCCAATTCTGGTCCGACAATTTATGAATTTATGAAGGTTGTTTCACCAATTTAACGAAAGGCTTTGAAGAAGTAGCATGCCGGGCAGGTATAATTTCGAGCAGGCATTTGATAAGGTGATAAATCAAAGGTTGATCTGGTAAATAATATGGTAATATTGGGGATAGGGTATTGACGTGGATGGAGAACTATATGGCAAACAGTAAGCAAAGAGTAGGAATTAACGGGTCCTTTTCAGAATGGCAGGCAGTGACTAGTAGGGTGCCACAAGGCTCAGTGATGGGGCCTCGGTTATTAAATATATATATTAACGATTATGATGAAAGATTTAAATGTAACATCTCCATATTTGCTGATCACACAAAGCTGGTTGGCAGTGTGGGCTGCGAGGAGGACGCTATGAGGCTGCAGGGTGATTTGGATAGGATGGGTCAGTGGGCAGATGCATGGCAGATGCAGTATCACGTAGAAAAATGTGATGTTATCCACTTTGATGGCAAAAACAGGAAGGCAGATTATTACCTGAATGGTGTCAAATTAGGGAAAGGGGAGGTGCAACGAGACCTGGGTGTCCTTGAACATCAGTCACTGAAAGAAGGCATGCAGGTGCAGTCGGCAGTGAAGAACAGCGAATGGCACGTTGGCCTTCATAGCGAGAAGATTTGAGTATTGGAGCAAGGTGGTCCTACTGCAGTTGTACAGGGCCCTAGTGAGACCACACCTGGAGTATCGTGTGCAGTTTTGGTCTCTAAATCTGAGGAAGGACATTCTTGCTATTGAGGGAGTGCAACGTAGGTTCACCAGATTAATCCCCGGGATGGTGGGACTGACATATGATCGAGTGGGCTTATATGCACTGGAATTTTGAAGGATCAGAGGGGATCTTATAGAAACATATAACATTCCTAACGGATGGATGCGCTAGATGCAGGTAAAATGTTTCCGATGATGGGGGAACCCAGGACCAGGGGTCCCAGTTTAAAAAAAAGGCTAGGCCATTTAGGACAGAGATGCGGAAACACTTTTTTTACGCAGAGAGTTATGAATCTGTGGGATTCTCTGCCACAGAAGGCAGTGGAGGCCAATTCACTGGATGTATTCAAGAGAGAGTAAGAAATAACTTTTCGGACTGATGGAACCAAGGGGTATGGGGAGAAAGCAGGAACGGGGTACTGCTTTTGGATGATCAGCCATGATCATATTGAATGGCGGTGCTGCTTGAAGGGCCGAATAGCCTATTCCTGCACCTATTTCCTAAGAGTCCTGTTATTTATGGTTATGAAAAGAACATTGGGCGATTAGTTGGAACATGGGCAAAATTCTGGTTGGAAAGTTGTAAAAACTGATGTGTCTCATAGATCAGTGCTGGAGCCCCAATTTCAAAAAATGCTAGAAAAAATGTTGGCTGTTGAATTTGCTAAAGACATGAAGAACGAAACAAGACCAACGTGTATGAGGATAGTTCCAGTGAATGGGCAAAGGCCTGTTAAATGCGGGATGTGGGAACATGTGAAATGTCATTTTTTGCAGGGTAAGTGATATAAAAGAATGTTCTTTACAATATAGATACAAAATGCTGGGGTAACGCAGCGGGACAGGCTGGGACATCTCTGGAGAGAAGGAATGGTTAACGTTTCGGGTCGAGGCCCTTCCTATTTACATTACGGCAGTTTGCAGTGTTTTGAGATGCAGAATTATTTCGAGTTGATGGTGAGGATTCGCCACAGGCTAGAAACAGGTACAACAACTACCTTGGAAAGGTCACAGTGTCAGCATCTAACGCCAAAAAAAACGAATACAAACGAGAGAGGGTCTTAGTGCTTCAGTTATACTTCATCGCAGAATCGAGCAGAGTATCGAACTGTAAATGCCTTTGACGCAATTGAGAAAATGATTACTAGACCCATATCTGCAACGAGTGAGTTGTTTTATGAAGAATTGCTCGACGGTTAGAAGCGTGAGAGGTGCTTTAATTGAAGCACAGGTGATTATGCTGTATCTTAACAGCATGTGAAGGGAGAGGACAATTCGTCTGGGGTAATCTAATACTAAACGTCACCGGTTACACAAAAATAAATGCCCACTTCAAAAGTGAAGAAACAAAACACATCTCTCAGAATGTAGAAAGTCTCCTCAATTACGTTTCTGAAAATGTGGCAGAAGCAGTCTTTATTATTTTTCAAAGGTAGAAATATTCCTAATAAATAAGGTGGGATAGTGATATGTTACCAGAGGTGGATGGGACCGCAGATCAGAGGTTGCAATCAGATTAGTCACCATTTTATTGTTTGGTGAATTAGCTTCAAGTGACCCAGTGCGGATGGGGAACATCATCTCCTCCCCATTGACCACCAACACAGTGCATCTCAAGGCCGCGTGCTTTGCACCCTGTTCTACTTCCTTTACAGCCATGGAATGAAGCACAGCTCCAAAGTAATCTATTATCCACCCCCAACACCATTCTGTTTGGATGAATCACTGATGGTGCTGCGTCACCATAGAGAAGAGAGATAGAACACTTGGTTGAGTGGTATCAGAACAACAACCTTTTGCTCCAAAGCAACAAGACCGAAGTGGTCGCTGACTTCAACCAAACTCCTTGGCAAATTTATAGATGTAAACCCTGGGGGTACTGAGAACTTCAGGTGCTGATATTTAAAAAAAACACAATGTGCTGGAGAAACTCAGCGGATCTCTAGAGAACATGGAAACCTGGGGATGGATGTATCCTGTCTGTATCAAGGGCAAGTCCGTTGGCGCGGCTCTGTCAGACCTACTCACCCCAGTCCGGGCCCACGTTCAGGGTGTCCTTGCAGAAAGCTGGTATCAGTTGCCTGTGCAGATCTGAAGAAATAAGCTTGGTGAGTGCGGACATGTGAATGGAGGATGTAGATGGCAAATGCACCTCATGCAGGTCTGAAGTAATGTCACTAATGGAAGTGGAGAATGATATTCATGTATATTTCGTGTTATTCTCCCCTGTCCAATGTGGAACTCCATTATTGTCCATTCGTGACACAGAATAAGACAGGCAAAACAAACATTAATATTCTTTGAATAAATGAATCACGCATCTTACCGTAGACTTTTTGATATCCAGCTCAATTGGAGATAACTGAATTCAATATAAGTCTGTGATTTGGCGCTGATATCGGAGTTAAAGTAAATCTGAAATTAAAAGCTGGAATTGGTAACGCGAGCATGACGCTATTGGGTTGTAATTAAAAGTAATTTCAGTTACTTTAAGAAGGAAAAGTCAAAAATGTATCTGAACCCAGACCTACAATTACTCAGAATTTGCCGAACGGGTCCTTCAAATACAATAAACTGTGTAATGGAGAAAGGCAACAATACATGCAAAGCAACCACTCTGCATTGACCAGAGCTTCGAGTTTGGGCAAGTCATGGATAAAGTAAACCCAATCAAATGTCCAAAATCCTGTTTGCTACTGTATTCATGTTTGTCGAAAAAAAATTAAAGGCTCTCCCGGAGATATATAAGTTAACATTAATTTTATTCACATTCAGTATGCACGAACATTTTGGCCAATTATTTCATTCTCCTCTATCCCCATAGTTAGTTGAGTTCTGTACCGACAGCAATATATTCACATCAACAATCATGATAGAATACCGGCTTACACGCAGGAGAGAGAGAGAGAGAGAGAGAGAGAGAGAGAGAGAGAGAGAGGGAGAGAGAGAGAGAGAGAGAGAGAGAGAGAGAGAGAGGAGTACTCAGCGTGCACTTCAAATTTAAATATGACAGGAGAATGAGCAAATGAATGATGGATGAAATCTATTACAGAGAAGTATGAGCTGGTATATTTTGCCTCGTGTATGGAAGGGGGGGGGGGGTGCAATGTGCTTCATGGTGCGCAGGAACAGAGGGACTTTAGGTTCATGAGCACACATCTGCCAAAGTAGAAAGATATATCGCGAGAGTAGTGAGCAAAACCTGTGATATATGTTGGGTTGCAAAGAACATAGTATCGAGTAAGCGGACAGGTTAGCTGTCACGCTGGTTAGACCGTAATAGAATCAGAAAACTGTGAACGGGGAATATTTTTATGCAGTGAAAGATTCCGCCAAATCGCTCCCTGCAAATGTGAAGAAATTGCAGATAAGGTTTCAAACCGAAATCACATCACTACGAACGAAGAGGCCTTCATTCAGACCTATTTCAACAAAGAAAGTGTGGAATCTAGATTCTGTTAAGTGTCTAGAATCTTTCAAAAGAAACATTGCGGTGCATGATTGTTTATTACAAAACAACTGGATCCCAAATATATCCTTCAAGGGGAAAATAATCAAATGATTGCTGGTCTGGCCTATACGTGAGCTCAGACACAATATTGCGGTTGACCCATTTCAGAATAGGCGTGTCGACCTTCAGCACAGAAGTAAGGCACGGCACCGCCATCTACTGTTAAAATCGGAGACTGCATCAGTATCTTCTGCCCACGCGGTCGATTTATATTACCTCCTTTACCCAGTGAGAGCTGCTTGTATGTTTTTTGTCCGAACACTTTTTTTTAAGACTATGTCACTATGAATTGCACTTACGAGGAAAAATATGTTGTGTTTGTTGCTCCAAGTGCAATCCAGCATTCAGTAAGTTCATTGCCTCCGTTCCTTTTACTGTCATGTGTCAAAAGATAAAGCCGCTCCTCACTTAGTATAACCATATAACCATATAACAATTACAGCACGGAAACAGGCCCTCTCGGCCCTTCCAGTCCGTGCCGACCATTTGTTTTCCCCTAGTCCCATCTACCTGCACTCAGACCATACCCCTCCATTCCCTTCACGTCCATAATCCTATCCACTTTACTCTTAAATGTTAAAATCGATCCTGCCTCCACCACTTCTGCTGGAAGCTGATTCCACACGGCCACCACCCTCTGAGTAAAGAAGTTCCCCCTCACGTTACCCCGAAACCTCTGTCCCTTAATTCTCATGTCATGCCCTCTTGTTTGAATCTTCCCTACCCTCAATGGGAAAAATGTATCCACGTCAACTCTGTCTATCCCTTTCATCATTTTAAAGACCTCAATCAAGTCCCCCCTTAACCTTCTGCGCTCCAAAGAATAAAGACCTAACTTGTTCAACCTTTCTCTGTAACATAGTTGCTGGAACCCTGACAACATTCTAGTAAATCTCCTCTGTACTCTCTCTATTTTGTTGACATCCTTCCTATAACTAGGCGACCAAAATTGTACACCATACTCCAGAATTGGTCTTACCAATGCCTTGTACAATTTTAACATTACTTCCCTACTCCTATATTCAATGCTCTGATTTATAAAGGCCAGCACACCAAAGGCTTTCTTTACCACCCTATCTACATGCGATTCCACCTTCAGGGAACTGTGCACAGTTATTCCTAGATCCCTCTGTTCCACAGCATTCCTCAATTCCCTACCATTTACCATGTACGTCCTATTTTGATTTGTCCTGCCAAGATGTAGCACTTCACACTTATCAGCATTAAACTCCATCTGCCATCTTTCAGCCCACTTTTCCAAATGGCCCAAATCTCTCTGTAGACTTTGAAAATCTACTTCATTATCAATTTCACCACCTAGTTACCGCTTCAAAAAATTCAAGAAGGTTTGTCAAACATGTCCTTCCAGGCACAAATCCATGTTGACTGTTCCTGATCAGACCCTGTTTATCCAGATGCTTATATATATTATCTCTAAGTATCCTTTCCATTAATTTGCCCACCACTGACGTCAAACTAATAGGTCTATAATTGCTAGGTTTATTCTTTGAACCCTTTTTAAACAATGGAACAACATGCGCAGTACGCCAATCCTCCGGCACTATTCCCGTTTCTAATGACATTTGAAATATTTCTGTCATAGCTCCTGCTATTTCTACAATAACTTCCCTCAATGTCCTAGGGAATATCCTGTCAGGACCTGGAGACTTATCCACTTTTATATTTTTCAAAAGTGTCAGTACTTCCTCCTCTTTGAATCTCATAGTTTCCATAGCTACTCTACTCTTTCCCCTTAACTCACCGAGTTCAATATCCTTCTCCTTGGTGAATACCGAAGAAAAGAAATTGTTCAATATCTCCCCCATCTCTTTTGGCTCTGTAGATAGCTGTCCATTCTGGTTCTCTAATGGTCCAATTTTATCCCTCGTTATCCTTTTGCTATTAATATAGCTGTAGAAACCCTTTGGGTTTACTTTCACCTTTCTTGCCAAAGCAACCTCATATCTTCTTTTAGCCTTCCTAATTTCTTTCTTAAGATTCTTTTTACATTCTTTATACTCCTCTAGCACCTCATTTACTCCATGCCTCCTATAATTATTGTAGATATCTCTCCTTTTTCGAAACGTGTCCAATTTCCCTTGAAAATCATGGCTCGTTCCAATTTTTACTATTTCCTTTCAACCTAACAGGGACATAAAGATTCTGTACTCTTACAATTTCCCCTTTAAATGTCCTCCATTTCTCTTCTACATCCTTCCCATGAAACAAAGTGTCCCAATTCACTCCTTTAAAATCCTTACGCATTCCCTCAAAGTTAGCCTTTCTCCAATCAAAAATCTCTACCCTAGGTCCAGTTCTGACTCTCTCCATAATTATATTGAAACTAATGGTATTGTGATCACTGGTCCCGAAGTGCTCACCAACGCATACCTCCGTCACCTGACCTGCCTCATTTCCTGTCCAGCACTGCCCCTTCTCTGGTCGATACCTCTATGTACTGCTGCAAAAAAAACTATCCTGCACACATTTTACAAACTCCAAACCATCCAGCCCATTATGCCTTCCCCAAAAGAGGTCCCAGTGATCAGGAAACTTGAATCCCTGCCCACTGCACCAGTCCCTCAGCCACGCATTTATCCTCCACCTCATTTCATTCCTACTCCCACTGTCACGCGGCACAGGCAGTAATCCTGAAATCGTTACCATTTTGGTCCTTCTAGTATAGCGGCAAGGACCACAGAAGATCGTCGAACGCAGCGCCACATCATGCAGGATGAAATTTTATTCGAAGCTACATCTTGGGTTGTTGTGAGCGGCCAGACAACGTTATTTTACGATACAGAGATATGTGCTCCTGCTCACCAACCCCCGCATTCCTCTGCCAACTGGGCTTCTTTTTGTTCAGGTCCCGATGATTTGTGCAGATCCGCTGTCAGCATGTATCACTTGGAATTATTCAGTATGGAAACAGCCGTTCGGCCCAACAAGTACCACCTGCCCGCGTTTGGCACGTATCCCTCTCAACCTTTCCTATCTTTGTACTTGTCGAAATGATTATTAAATGTTGTTATAGTACCTGTTTGAACTACCTCTTGTGGCAGCTCGTTCCATATACTCACCAATCTCTGTGCGAAAATGTTACCCCTCAGGTTCCTATTAAATCATTCATCTCTCACCTTAAACCTACGTCCGCTACTCTTTTACCCAGAGGTAAAAGCGGTTGTGAACTGCGATCCATCCACTTGTGATCATATAAGCATAGGAATTGTTCCCAATTATATTGTTGTTTACGAATGATCTGCATTCAAATACATGCAATTTCATAAACTTCCCAATCATTTATTTACGTAATATCATGTGAGAGTTGTACTACCATTTCTTCCGTGAAATTAAATCTAACGGGGAATGAGAGATATTGCCCTCTGGGTTTTCTTCCGGAAGACGACCAAATTGCAGAACAAATGAGAATTTTCACGAGAGCTCTCAGGTTGTTACGCAGATTTATGAGTTGTAAATGCAGTGCATGATGGATATAACAACTGGTGAAATTTACTAAATTGCAGTAATGCAATTGAATATATATCACAGTAGCTTCCAGTCGAAGCACCTTTAAAAGATGTAGTTATATAATTTGATTCTCGCCTAATTTCATTGAAAACACCATTATTCATTTCAACAGATTAACTACCTCAAAAGGAGGAAATTTGTAATAAATAGCGAATCATACAAAAGTGTCAGTCTCGATAACAATCAGCACAGGAGCACCTCAAGGCTGCGTGCTTAGCCCCCTGCTGTACTCACTCTATACTCATGATTGCGTAACCTGTCATAGTGCGAACTCCATCATCAAGTTCGCTGATGACACCACTGTTGCGGGACGTATCACTGATGGGGACGAGTCAGAGTATAGAAGTGAGATCGACTGACTGGCCAAATGCTGCCAGCACAATAACCTGGCCCTCAACACCAGCAAAACCAAGGAACTGATTGTGGACTTTGGACGGGGTAGGATGCAGACCCACAATCCCGTTTATATCAACGGATCGATGGTGGAAAGGGTCAAGAGCTTCAAATTCCTGGGTGTGCACATCTCTGAAGATCTCTCCTGGTCCAAGAACACCGATGCTATTATAAAGAAAGCACATCAGCGCCTCTACTTCCTGAGAAGATTACGGAGAGTCGGTATGTCAAGGAGGACTCCCTCTAACCTCCACAGGTGCACAGTAGAGAGCATGCTGACCAGTTGCATCGTGGCTTGGTTTGGCAACTTGAGTGCCCAGGGCCGAAAAAGACTACAAAAAATAGTAAACACTGCCCAGTCCATCATCGGCTCTGACCTCCCTACCATGGAGGGGATCCATCGCAGTTGCTGCCTCAAAAAGGCTGGCAGCATCATCAAAGACGCACATCATCCTGGCCACACACTCATCTGCCCACTACCTTCAGGTAGAAGGTACAGGAGCCTGAAGACTGCAACGTCCAGGTTCAGAAACAGCTTATTCCCCACAGCCACCAGGCTATTGAACTCAACTCAAACAAAACTCTAAACATTAATAGCCCATTATCTCTTTATTTGCACTTTATCTGTTTTATTTATTCACGTGTGTATATATTTATACAATGGTGTATGGAAACACTGATCTGTTCTGTATTCATGCCTTCTATATTCTGCTGTGCTGAAGCAAAACAAGAATTTCATTGTCCTATCTGGGACACATGACAATAAACACTCTTGCATCTTGAATCTTGAATCATACACAAAGAATATATCAACTGGAAAAAGCAGCAGGTCTCAAATTCTGGACCTAAAAGCATCCCTGGCTTTAACTATTTTTATTATTGACGTCAGTCTTCCCCTGGCAAAACCCAAATCTCTGGAATTTCACCCCAACATATCTTCATCTCACTTCTTTGTACTCCTCCTTGTAGCTGACCTCAAAAGCCATCTCTGTTGACCAAATTCTAGACCCCAGCTCTTTTTTATTAATTAGGAAGTGACATTTCCTTCTGCAACTGTTGCAGTTTTATACATACATTTCAAATTTATTTATTTTAATGGTCATTTAAAAATGTGGATTATTGGATTCAGGTTACACCATAGAAATTCATTGGATTCAGCTTACACCATCTGACACCATTGGAAGTGGAACAATGTTAACATGGAAATTGTCCTTCATGTCTGGTCTGACCAACCTACTTCCACAAACTGCATTGTAATTCCACTGTACCAGAACCAACATAATCTCACCAAATACAGTCGGAACGCAGAAGAGCCTACCATTGATGTGAACAATAAAGCCATTGAAGAAAAAACTAAACGCTGACCAGTATTTTCAAAATACCCATCGCCCATCAAAAGCAAACGAAGCCTCGCGGGGGTAAGGGAAAATGGGGACAAAGCTTGGATATGTTCCACTTGCAACTGGGTTTAGGATATCAATGTTGATCATCGACAAATCATTTATTTTGCCCTTTCTGGTGAATGGGGCTGGCCTAGTTGTAGACCGGGAATTAATTCTGACGTAGCGACATGCATTAAGAAGACCACTATCACCTCGGTGGGAGAACTCATGCCTTAATGACTACCGTCTCGATGTCTTGACATCCACCATTACGAATTGCTTCTAGAGCAACCAGATTGAGCCTACCAAGCAGCCTTGATCAACAGCAGTTCTACAGCAGCACAACAGATCCACTGCTGATGCCATCTCTCTGGCCATACACTTTTCCCTGGAACATCTGGATGAGACGAGCACCTACATCAGATCTACATAGAATAGAGCCCTGTTTTCAATACCATTACCCTAAGCAAGCTCATCTCCAAACTATTGGAACGGAATCAGCACTTCGTGACCAATGGACCACAATCTGTGTGGATAGGTGACCAATCAGCTACCCGAGCAAAATGTGTTGCTATTCCTCCAATGTGCGTGTACACTCACTCTGACAATGGAGGAGGCCCAGGCCAGAAATGTCAGTGCAAAGGGAAGGGGGGGGGGGGGGGGGGGGTGGTTAAAGGGGCTAGCCACCGGGGGATCTAGTAGGCCTTCGCAAGTTCAGTTAAACGGCCGCCGAGTCTACGCCGATGTTCAGTAGCCCACATCCGGAACACCAGATCTAGGAGATAAGGTTAGAGAATGTGCATGTGCATCTCACTGCCGAGGTCGCTGGGTGGAGCTGAGGGTGACGGAATAAGGACAGATATTAAATCTCCCGCGGTTGCAGGGTAAGTTGGCTGGAGTGGGAGTGGCTTCAGTGGAAAGCGACGAATGAAACAAGGAGATGCGGAGGGAATGGTCTCTGCGGAAGGTGGAAAAGGTTGGAGATTGGAAGATGTGCTTAGTGGTGGGATCACGTTGGGAGGTGACAAAAAATGTTTGTGGAATTACTGCTCTGATCTGTCAGATTCAACAAAGTCTAGTACAAGCTCTGGCATTGAATGGGTTGGGAGAAGGGTATGATGAGGTTGGACTGTAGAGCGACAGCCTGTTTCAAAATAATTAGTTTAGTTAAGTTTAGTAGAAAATAATAATTGAGATACAGCGCCGGGTCAGGCCCTTCGGCCCACTGAGTCCGCATCGACGAGCGATCCCCGCACATGCTCTGGAAACAACTTAGGAAACCGAATTTCTCGGAGAAACCCCACGTAGGTCACGGGAAGAACAAATTAGGTACAGAGAAGCTCCAGGAGCCGGGATCGAACAGTGTCTCTGGTGCCGTGAGCGCTGTAATGCTGCAACTCTACCGCTGCGCCACCGTGCCCGCCCATGAATTAGTATGGTGTGAATTGTAGGGACCAAGAATAGATCCCTGGGAGGTTCAGGGGTTGATGGGGAAGGGGGCGGGGGCCGGGGTCGCTGTTGTCGGAGAAAATCAGACATTTCTGTCTTATTTTTGCAACTGAACTAGGAAGTGAAGAAACGGACGAGCATTCCAATCCAGTGGACGGAAGTGTTTAGTTTACTTCACTACAGCGAGGAAACAGGCCCTTCGGCTAATCTAGTCAACACCGACCAGTAATCAGTATATCTATCCAATTGGGACAATTAACAGAAGGCAATTTTACAAGGGGTTGTAAAACTATAAAATACGAGATTGTTTATTTTTTTAAATCGCATTTTGTAAATTAATTATATCGTTGAAAAAGCTGATTCAAGAAAATGAAAATAGTATATATTTAAGGATAAAACGCTACTTTTCTTTCTACTCTCAGTTTTAATTTCGACTCTCCATTTAATCAATGTTATGAGATTAATGTTATGTCGGACAAGAAGTGGATTGAAGAGTTAAATTCGATCAGAGAGGTGGTCATAATACTGGACAAATCCAGCAAACAAGACTTCGCCATTACACGCTACATGACTCGCCGGGTCAGGCAGCGTCTGATTAGAATGGCGAGGCATCATTTCAGGTCGAGACCCTTCTGCAGACTCATTAGAACAGAAGGGAGAAAGCTGGAAAATAGATCTGAGGTGTGATACAACCTGCCAAGTGATAGGCGGATACATGTGAGAGGGGGTTGATTAGCAGATGGGGGTGGGGGGTTAATTGGCAAAGGCTGGGGGTGAAAAGGGAACAAAAAGTGAAATCAGCCACAAAATAAGTGGGAAAGGCAGTGAATGATAACCGTGGGGGAAGGGATGGGGTGAAAATAGACAGCACACGTCTCCAACCTGTTATTTTACTTCTGGAAATTGACATGGTACTGGAAGGCCTCTCCAGATAGGACTTACCCACATCGCAAGCGGATTTCCCCAGCCACAATACATAACTTTTCACAATTTATACCCCCTATTAAACATTTTTTTATTCCCAGAGAAGAACATCCAAGCAGTTGCCATATCTCGAAAGCTGTTTATCCCATTTCTGGGAATCGCGAAGTAACTACTTTTACTTCGGTTAATTGTTGGTGCGAAGCCCCCCTTCAAAATGAGTCTAGCGCTCACCCCTACGAGCCCGAACTTTATTCCTCTCGTTAAACTGTTTAAATATATGACCACCTCTGCTGATTAATGTTGAGTTGGTATAAGACCCCGGTAATGCCGCGGTTAACTAATTCGTCAAACCACACTGTTCATCGCGTTTTTCATGGAATAAACTGATATCTTGTGATATTTTGTGCGGTAAGGTTGGACATATTTGGGTACTTTGAGCATATTAGCGCAATGCCACGACTGCACTTCCGGATTTCTGGGATATCCAAAGTAGGAGACAAGGATTTGCACCTAATTTCTTCAATCTGTGGGTACTTGCAAACATCCCCTTCAGCTGTCCTAACACATGGGTCAACATCAATCATGAAAACGCAGTTTGTTTGAAATATAATAAAGTTTCACAAAATGCCAGTTTATACTCCGGACATTATTGCTTTTATTCTATTGAAGGCAAGGACATACTCCGGACATTATTGCTTTTATTCTATTGAAGGCAAGGACATTTGCACAGAAAATTACAACGATGCATCGTAAATAGAATAATCGGTTTTATTGCATTAAATGTTACATTATTGTTTTTCAGCTCACCGTAAAATACGGACAGCGCATTCAAGGCAACGAAATGCACATGTGCTGCGTTTGAACGAATAGTAAAGCGAACATTCGATATCTGCATATTGGATTAATTTACAAAGAAATGTAGCAAATCGGGAATTTGATCCTTTAAATTAGAGGCAACTGGATCTGGCGATATTGGCCTTAATCGGGGTTGTCTGGGTTTCGTGTTTAACCACACATGAATAAAGATCGTGTGAGTTCCAGTAGGCGGCTGGCAGAGTCAGGTAACTGCTCGCACTGAACGAGTTGTCCTTCTCCTGCTGGACCCGGCTGGTCGCAGCGCCATCACTTCTCGCACTGCCGTCCACGGTCCACTCAATGTCCACAGCGCCCGGATTGAACCCGCTCACCAAACACACCAGGGTGGCGGTACTTTTTGCGGTGACTTCACCCATTGACGGCGCCAGAATGGAAACGGTGGGGGGGCGCGGACCTGGAAATAAGAATTGAAATAAATACAAATGGATTATTTATCAGTTTACGTTAAGTCAGAATCGATTCAGCTGGAATGACTCCAGACAAGATTTACGTCGACGGTGCCAGGTTTCGAACGCCTGAACTATAGGCATCGATTGGATATGCAAGGATGTTAGTCCTTGGAGTGTAGAATACCTTCGGGTGATCGCATGGCGGTGTACAATATCGCGAGGGGGATACATAGGGTTAGCGCACTGAGTATTTCCCCCATAGTAGGAGAATGGAGAACTAGAGTGATTAAGTTCAGTGCAACACTTCGACAGAATATGCGTCGACTCCATGGAATGTGTTCACCAGAGAAGTTGATGCGGCAGGTACAATAACACCATTTAAATAAACATTTGAATTAATACTTGTATGAAAAAGGTTCAAATAGATATCGGCCTGGCATGCGCAAATGGGAGACTCGGTCGGAATGAAATAGGTGGACTTAAGGTCTGTTCCACCGCTGCATAACTCCGTGGCTCGATGGCCGTGGACTGCACTGGCTTTACAATTACCGTCGATTTATAAACCTCATTTTATACAGCCAGAATCATGATAAGTTATTTTTCAGTGTGAATATCGACGTTTGGTAAAACATGTAGACTACGATTTTTCTTCAGATCATGGAAACGGTTCGGAAAAAAATTGAATTACAAACTCATCCTTGCAGAATGAGCAGCATTTCCAAAATTAATGCTTGTTCAAAATAGTAATTCAATTTTTTTTTCCATGAATTGTCTTTAGAATGTTACTTATTAGTGAATATTCCACATCGTCCAGAAAAGTCCATGATTCAATGATGGTGGCGGTCAGAAAAATGAAAGGTAAAAACTAAAGAAATGTTTTGGTCTGATTCAAATTTTTCTGACACATGTCCAGACAGCTCTGGGTTTAACATCCAACCATATTCGAACTTTAAAAAAACATTTCAACCTAATGCCGAATTTAAAGACGCTGTTACTATTTCCTACCAATCTTTCGATTCTGAGCAATTCAGCAATAACCTCGTTTACTTGTGTGCCCATTTCTGCCACTAATTTATCCGAAAAAAGCCCAAAATCATGTCTCGCTCTTTTCAAGCTTTTTGACATGTACGGTCTTACCCAACCGACTGCCTGACCGTAAAAAAAAAATCAACAATCAGAGGGATCATGTTTAACAGCATAATAAACAGTCTGCGTTTTGCTATATCACTCTCTGGAATTTATGGAGATTAAGAGGGGATCTTATAGAAACTTACAAAATTCTTAGGGTTGGACAGGCTAGATGCAGGATGATTGTATCCAGATTGTTGGGGAAGATCCAGGACAAGGGGGGTCACAAGCTTAAGGATTAAGGGTGGGAATCCTTTAAGACCGAGATGAGAAGACTTTCTTCACACAGAGAGTGGTGAGTCTCTGGAAACTCTCTGCCACAGAGGGTAGTTGAGGCCAGGTTCATTGGCTATATTTAAGAGTGAGTTGGATGTGGCCCTTGTGGCTAAGGGGATCAGAGTGTATGGAGAGAAGCAGGTTCTGGATACTTGAGTTGGATGTTCAGGCCATGATCAAATTGAAAGGGGCGGTGCAGGCTCGAAGGGTTGAATGGCCTACTCCTGCACCTAATTTCTGATGTTTCTCTGTTTTATCATACATCGAATGACAATCGAAGAACCAGCATCAAAATCCCTTGCAGGTTCTACAAGGTGGGTACAAAAGAGTCCTGGACGACATAGCGCCAAATGTGATCAGTCTAGGAGCAATGGCGAGCATGAACGAGATATGAACCCGAATACGATTCTGCTCTTGTTTCCTAATATTTCGGAGCTGAATCAGACTTGCAACATCCTCCACACTTTCGCGCAAATTGGAGAATTAAAATGGTTCGTGCGAAGCGTTTAAATATTTGTTTTTTACCTTTTCCTGACAATTA
The DNA here is from genome assembly GCA_035221665.1 of Okamejei kenojei. Classification (NCBI taxonomy): domain Eukaryota; kingdom Metazoa; phylum Chordata; class Chondrichthyes; order Rajiformes; family Rajidae; genus Okamejei; species Okamejei kenojei. Next base: position 30,660,130 of record CM069155.1, read on the forward strand.
GTTTTAGCGCTGTTTGTTGGGAGCGCATTGTAAACTGTCGAAACGACACTTCACCCTCATGGTATCATTAAAACGATAGAAATCAACTTCACGCAATTTGCCCTTATTTGCCCTAATGGGTATTTGCAATGTCAAAAATATCCCATTTAAATTCAACAAACCTCCCTTGCCAAATGTTTATTAACTTTCCTTTGGCATGCTTCCAATGATTTCTATTAGGCCACTCTCAGAGTTGGTATTCTCAGTGTCCACAATATACCGGAAGCTAATAAAATCTCATAATTTTCCGAGCAATTGTTTTTCAAGTAACGAAAAGTTGTCAGGCTTTCGTTTGCATTAAGTTTATATATTGATAGCAAAATGATCAATAATAGCAGCATGTCTGAATGAAACCCGCCACTTGAGGATACATCAAATCAGAGAATAACAACATTTCGGTTATACGAGCAGGAGCAGGTTTCATGAACATCGGGGAAGGAAAAGGGGCAAATAGAGCTTCAGGAGATCATTCCAGAATTTAACAAACACGTTTGATGCACAGTGTCAGTGTGTGAAGATATTAAATTCCAGGATGATCATTGGAAGCCACGGTTAGGTGAGCGCAGATTTCTCGGAGTGTTGTAGGGATCAGAGGTAAAGGATCATAAACACCAAGTTTCACGCAGGGAGAACAAGTTGGTAACTTGAGTACAGCACACAAAGAGCTGAAAAAGTAATCCAGCGGGATCAGACAGCATTTCCCTGGAGGACATAGAAAGACGATATTTCCGTTCGGGAAAGTCGCACAAAGAGACTTTGTTCCGACACGAAATATTGCCCATCCATACATCTACCGCAGATGCTGGCTGACCCGTTGTGTTCTAATTAGGTTTATAGGATCTTTCTACCGGTGATTTATGTTGGAAAGCAAAACTTAACTTCAACGATTCGTTATTTCAAAACGTGAATACTTTACTTACTGCTCAGATTCAGTTGGGTTCCTCTCCCAAAGGTGTATTTACTGTTGTCCCACACACCACAGTAATAATCCGCAGCGTCCTCGATTGCCATAGGTTGGCAGATTGTAAATGCATTTGGTTGTGGATGGACTCCAGGGAACCCGTGAATCTATCTGGAATTCCGGTGCTCTGGTGGTGGAGCTTCCATACCACCGAAGAAGGGCTGCTGTCCGGCTTTTCTGCCCTAGGACCAGCTCGATGTACCAGCTACCGATGGTGCCCTGACAGGGTACAGGTGATTTTGACGGTTCTTCCCGTGCGAGGTTGATAATAGACGCGAACCTGAGTCAAAGGTTGTCTCCGCGTTATAGCTGATAGAAAAAAACAGATAAATATACAGAACCATTAGAAAAAACACAGCAGATGTAAAAACGATACAGCATTAATCATTCTGCGCTCCACTCAACAGTGGAAAACAGGTCACCAAGGCGAGAACCCAAACCCATTCTGGCCATGTCGAAGTGATAAAGGAAATATTTTGCTGCACAAGCGCTGTTTTGAGCCGTTTCGAAGTTTCTCTTTTAAGTCTTCAGCATCCCAACGTCACTGATTATTAATTATTCATGCAAATCTTTATCCACGTGACATCGATTCACTGAATTATTGGCTCGGTGTAATATTATATTTCTGCAGCTCCAGCCCTTTGGGAGAAAGAAATATTCATGTTGTTTTAAGTGGGGGGAGAATAGCAGACAACGGTGAACACAACGGCTTCGGGGGGAGGGGGGGGCGGGAAGCTCTGAGACTCAGACAGGAACTGTTGTGTGAGAGCAGGCTCTTATTTACTGAGCAAAATGTGTCAGTTTTGTTGAATGATAGCACTGTAGAGACTTTGCACTAATCCCCTTAAGCTTCCAAATAATTATAAAATAATATATTTGCCCTTTTCCCTATACAAATAATTCGCAGTGAGTAATATCGCAAGCACCATTCCGCCATAAGCCCCTTCATTGGAATTAATTGTCCACTTTGATGGGTCAAATAAAACGGCACAAGAAGTCTGGTTAACATGATCTTCTTCGCATGTGCTAGAGGACAAGAAAGTGTTCAGCTTCAGTCGATCGAATTCGAGGGCAACGGGAAAGAACGTTGATAATTAATTAAAGTCGTAATGTTGAGGGGGTGAGGGATGCTGTAAGAGGGGGTACATGCATGCTGGAACGGAGCCAGATGATGTGTTGTGTTCTTTTTCTTGTATGGCTGCACGTTAACTCAAATATCAATGTACCATAAATGATGCGTGTGAATTAATGTGAACTTGAACTTGAAAGTGCACTAGCAAATTCAATTAAAATATCGGGGTGGGTGAAAATCCTGTTGTAGACGGAAGCTTTTCAAAGTAATCATTCAAAAGAAGAAAACTACACACGTGCCACGAGAAATAAAATCCAAGTGCATCACACATCCACGATTATCTAAACATGTTACAGACAGCAGTAAACTAAGAGCAAAAACATTTTCTATGAGCATAGTTGAATGGAAATCAGAAAATTGAACAGCGAATTGTAAAAAAATATGACGAAGCGTTCAATGAGTCCGAAAATATTAAAGTATTGTTGGACGTCAGCTAGAAGTGTAAATTAATGATAATAAGAATTTCTGTCATTGTTATTACAACCTACAGAGTGGACAATGGTCTGAAGTAAGGGATCTGGGGTAAAATTAAAGGGGAATGTCGAGATGACAGATAATGTAAACTGAAAATTTTCATCGGTCTTCACTACAGAACACGGCAACATCCCAGAAACGACTGCAGACATGTAGTGGAAGCAAGGAACAAACTCACAACAGTTGCAATCATTAGGAGGTGATAGAGCCACGGGCTGACAGGGTCTTAAGATGTATTGTATTTCATTCTAGAATCTCAATTCATCCCATTGCAGCGCTGAATTCATTACTTCGAGTTTTTATTTCAAATCTACCATGGAAGTTCCTTGGTGATCATTTTCATTAAGAATGGAAGAGAGAAAGGAAATATTGTAAAACTGGTTACCAAAACGATATAAAGGGTACTGGACAAAAATGATCAAAAGGTCATCTCGCTAAAGTCTCAAAATGTTGTTGTGGGAAAGAGAGGAAAAATTCAGATGAGGAGGAGCAAAAGGGGCTTGGGAATGCTGGTGTTGGTGCAGGATTCCCCAAAAGTTAATTTACAAGTCTGTAGTCAGGGAAGGCGAATGCAATGCTAGCAATTCTATCTCGAGGGACCAGAACACAACAACAAAATACTAACACAGGGATGGAATACCTGAGAGGTTTTATAA